>VZRL01006554.1:731026-776236 GCA_013397895.1 Origma solitaria
GATGGAGGGCGGCGCGGGGGGGCGTTGGGCTGCGGTGTCTTCGTTAATGTGTCGTAAATTAAAACGCTTGGTACGTGAACGAGTTGCGTAACTCCACTGCTGGCCTCTGCTCTTCGCCCTTGCTGGCTGCACCGCTGCCCTATGAAGCACTAAATTATCGCTGTCCTTACATGTTTGAAGTGTGAAAATAAAGGTTTATATCTCCCTTTAAAATTTTCGCCTGCGTTGCCTTTGCGAGTGTTGGTGTTGTGGCTATGTAAATACGTTTTCCAGAGCGGCAAAAAAATAACCCTGCTCTTACGCAGGGAGGGTGGTTTGTCAGTGCTTTTTTATGGCTTATTTTTTGCCACCACTTTAAAACCGTAGAGATAAACATAGCATGCTTAAATGATTGTGAAAGGGTGTCCAGTCTTGTCGATATTGCCAGCCTTGTGGCGGGAGGTAGAAATGTGATTATTCGGGGTGGGGTGGGGGGGGAATGCTGTGTTTACTTGACTTGGAGCTCTCATCTTACCCAAGATCCCCAGAAGATTTTGATGTCCAGCATCTGCTTTGTACTTCTATAAAACCTTTTAAATGTTTACACAGACGTGCCTACATCTGTGGCTGAAGTTCAGCCCATGAGAACTGCCCAGCTCCCCGGACAGGAATGAGACAACTCACAGTAACATTGCTGGGAGCAGGGTGGCTCAGCACTCCTGACAGGCTGACAAATGTCTCAATAAAAGTAGTAGTTTATGTTTAAAAAAAGAGATTTCTGCCTTTTAATTGTTCATTTTAAAATTAAGCAAAAGCTTTTGTTGCTCCTGGAGTATTCTGCGTTATGAGATGATGTTTGCAGATTAATTTCTCTTTGCTGAATTATTAATATATGTGCTTGTGGATACTGAATGTTAGGAAACACTTGTGGCTTTACAATTGTGTATGAGGAATAAACCAAATACAGAGAAGATGGAGCCCAGTGCTGGAAGATTCTGAAAAAACATGACTGCCTGCCTCGGACAAAAGAGAATTTATGAATGCATTAGAAAGTACTAATAGATTTTGCTTGCTATTTGAAGCAAAAAGAATGGGAAATATGTTTTCCTTAAAATTAATGACTTAAAATCAGTGAGGTACTTTTGAAACATGCTGGAGTTTCCTTCATGTTGCTTTTAGCCTGGAACTGTAAGATAGGCTTTCTGCAGCACAGCAGCAATTTCTGCCAGTGAGCCAGTAAGCTCAGTTCTTCCCAAACTTGTTAGGTGGCAGAAGCTCACAAGTGATGCTGATCTGACATCCCAGCAACCTGTCTGCAGCTCTCCTCCAGCAGCAGCGTGAGCTTCCTGGGGCTCTGCAGTCTTGTCCTGGACTGACTACCTGCACACAGAGGTGAGAGCAGCATTCCCGCGTGCCTACAGATTTGCTGGCACCGTTGTTGGGGTGACAGCAAAAGAACTGACTGTCCTGGTGAATGGTGCTGTTGGCTGAGTTGCTGAATTAAGCTTTCATTACGTAGCTCTGGTCATATCTAGAGAGTTAAGGTGAACAGTTGCATAGACAGGCAGACTGCAAGTAGCTCCTTGGAGAGGGAGGAGGTAAAGCTGGTCCGAAAGCAACCCATCTTGTTCTCCAGGGTGTTTTTTTCATCTTGAATGCAGTGGGGATTTGGGATTTTCCTCATATGACCAGATAGGCTTGGGTGAGGTAGAGACACCAGTCAAACTCCAGAAAACAGCAAAGCAATTAAAGCTTTGCAAAGCCATGGGCATTCAGAAAATCTTATTAAATTCTGATACAGCTTTTCGTTCTCTTCTGGTGGGCTTGGCTCTTTGCTTTATTGACTCTTCCCTTCTAAAAGTGTCTTCGTGTCCATTGAA
Organism: Origma solitaria; assembly: GCA_013397895.1. Taxonomy (NCBI): domain Eukaryota; kingdom Metazoa; phylum Chordata; class Aves; order Passeriformes; family Acanthizidae; genus Origma; species Origma solitaria. Next base: position 732,886 of record VZRL01006554.1, read on the forward strand.
TACTTCTGCTGGCTTCTGCTCTGTCACATCCTCCCTGTTATCCTTGGTTATTTAACTTGCTCCCTTACAGATGAGTGTCTGCACTCCATTCTTTCTAAGTGCAACTTTAACATAATCTTGTCTTTTATTACATTGATTAGTTTGTGTGTTTTATATGTATTCTCTTGTCATTCGCACACGTATCTTGAGTAAGGTAACAGAACAGAGAACAGGCAATTCTATGCAGATCACAGATCATTCCTACTTTACAAATTCATTGCCAATAAAATGTTTTTAGTGAGGCAGCCTTTGGTTTATCTTACAAATTTTGCTGTAACAAATCATTATTTTTGAAGACATGGGGTAATATTCCCCATAGGTATGTTGCTCACTAACTGGACTCAGACTATTTGCAGGCCTTCAGTATGTTTTGTTACTATGTTTTGTAATTCTTTTGCTATTATAAATATGGTAGAAGGTTATTTGGATATTTTTCTCTGCAGGTATTAAATGGAAGAAACGGGAGATTACGGGTCTCTGAGAAGCCTGTAAATTAATTTTGTTCTACCTCTCGTATAAGCACGTTTGCATTCTTGGCAACTAAAAGTCTAACAAATAGTCTATTTGAGAAGTGGAGCTTCTAAAATCATAGGCTGCTATAGTCCTAAGGGAATCTTAAAACACAGGCAGAGACTGGCTAGGAAAAGGAAAGGAAAAATTTGTGTCACTGTTTTAACAATAGACTTCTTTCATGTGGAGGACCTAGATGTCTGTTAATTACTAACTGGCTTGAGGGTTTTGGAATCTGGCCCAATATGCTGAAACCCTTAACCATCCACTGGCTGGCATTTTCTTCAAGGTCTGCATTTGGAAACTGGTAATGTAATGGATTTCATCTTTACAGACTGTTTATGTAGTAGAGACATTTTCAGTTTCAGCCATATTTCTGCCTTGCAGCCTCGGTGTTCATTGCCAGCAGAGATTCCAGACATCTGCGTGAGCACAGAAAGCAAGGACAGGTTTGGATGTTAGATCATGTCAGACCAAGCTGAGCAGCATATGCTATCTTTGCTGTGCCACAGCCCCACCACACCGATCAAGACCTAGAACTCTGCCCTCTAATTTTGGCTGACTTGAATGAATTAACGAGATCTTAAAACCTGTTATTACAAGTGCACTTGAAAGGGCCTGAGATCTCTGGAAACCAGGACGTAGATGTATATGATGAACGAAATCCAAAATAAGTGGATGCCTAAAAACCTTTTATCTTCATTTTTCCATGTGAACATAGCAATATATTTATCTGAAATAAATTTTCACTGGTACTTTCTGAAGTAAGGTTTGCGGTTGTAAAGCATTCTGACCCTTCTGATGGCTCTTTGTGGGTTTGCCTGCAGAGTAAAATATGCGCACAAAGTATTTTCATTTAATGAAGACGTAGCACACATTAAACAATCTGCAAAAATGAATTAATTTGTGGTATTCCCACTCTTAAGAGATGTTCTGTGGAGAGCCCCACAATTTCCTTCTGATTTGCCTTTTAATTTTTAAATCCAAGTGTAAAGCAGCTGCCCTTGTGGTGCCAGCTGACAGAAAGTTGATGGGCTGGTGCTGGTCTTGGTAGCAGCTGTGAAAAGGCCAGAGAGGCAGTGCCTGGTGTAGAATTGGACTTGAACTAATAAAAGCCATCAAAAGGAGGCATAGGGCAACAACCTGAAATCATTACTGTGTGTAGGTGAAATAGTCTTAAAATAAAACTGAAACATGACAGATTTCAAATATACTAAAAGGAATTTGACTAAAACCTTAGAAAACAGGGTAAATACATGTTGCAGTATGGAGGCTCAACAATAGAGCTCTTCGTAAGAATATTCTGGACTAAATAGTCCTTAGTCACGACTTCCTGTGGGAAAATTAATTTAGTTGAAGAAAACTCTAATTTTTTAGCTGTTTTTTTTTTCTTGATCCAGTACAGTGTGCTGCATCAGCACTTGGTTTGGCTTAACTTTGTAGAGATGTGGAACTGGCAGTAAGGTGTGAAGAACAGGAGGAGCAGGAATGGGAGGCAGCATTGTCCTGTTAATATTTACTTCATTTGGTTTTGTTTATAAGCATTTTCAAGGGTCAGGGGAGCCACAGTCCCCTGAACGTTTAAAATTGGCACTGTCAAGGAAAGAAACAGTCCAGATGTCCCTATGCTTCTCAGACTGCCCTGTTCCTTTGTGTCATTACTCACAGGACTGGTTGGGGTTAAAAAAAAATTACTTATTTGGCTCAGCTAATTTTATCTGAATAACTTTTCCCATCTAATTTGTTGTGCCGCCATTTGGTATTTCTGCTTTTCTCAGGGAATTAGAGGCAGCCTAGGTGCAAAATGAGCATCTGGAAATCAATGGATTGCTTTCTAATCTTATTTTTGGTGTCATTTATCCCAGTTTAAAGTGTTTGAGCAACTACTTCTATAGTATGAGCAAAGTGGTGCTATGGGCAGAATACTTACTGTATCTGGGTTATTATGGATGGTCTTATCACACAGCAGAGCCTGGACCTCTCTGTGTTCTCAGTTGTGCTGGATCAAAATCCCCTCCTACCTTTTTACAGACAGTGAGGATGAATGGGTTTCTTTTGTGAGTGCTTGCCTTTAACTTTGTTATTACCTTTTTCCCTGTAGAATTCTTGAATGATTGGAACCAAAGAAGCTGTGTTAAAAATATGTGTGACATTCTTTCACTAAGTGAACTGTGGGCCCAAATCTTTGCAACCCTTTTTCCTCAGGAAAAGAAACCAACCTTTTTTAAAAAAATGTTACTCAAGTGACTCCAGTGTATGAAATTGGCACTCCTCTCACAGAAGTGGATGCATATGCTATTTGTTACAAAGTAATACCAAACCACTTTAGATTACATGCAGTCTGGCATAAAAATAAGCTTCAGTAAGATTAAATGCTGCTAGGCACATACATTTCATGTGCATTTTAAAAAAAAGTCCACCAAACACTGCTGTTTATCTTAGTGAAGTGTGCAGAATTGGTTTCTGTCAAGTTTATGATGAACCTGAGATGTCGTTTGATAGCATAACTTTCCTTCACTTAAAATGAAGGATCATTTTCACGAATGAAATGATTTTGTTAACAAATTCATAGCAAGGTGTTACAAGCCTTGCATTAACAGATCAAGATGGGTGGTTGCAACCTGGATGTAGGAATCAGCAAAAAGGGACAGGACTTTTTTTTCAAACTGTATTTGCTGCCGCATATTGTTGAAATTTTTTAAAATTGCATCCCCCCTCCTCCAAGAAAATGTTCATGAATTGATGGATTTTTTTTCTCCTTTTGTTCTATTAATATTGCTAGAGGTAGTTCCAAAAATTTCACACAATTTACATTTAGAAAGTCCTTCATGCTTCCTCTCACTTCTCCAAAGGCTGCACTTTTAGAGGTAAGAAGGATTTAGTTTTTTCTGGCTGTTAAATTTTCACAGCGCCCAGCAGGCTGATCCACCTCCCTCTGCAGTCATGTCATTCCTAGAACTGATGCAAGGGAGGTGATGGCAGTAAGGGCTGGAATTCTCATTTTGACAGCAATGTGTCCTTAGAGCAACTTAATAAATAGTGAAACAACATTTTAAAATTATTTTACAGAGTGAGTTAAAAACACCCCTTCTGATATCACAATAATGTTTGTACCTTGTTTTTCCAGCTAGTAGTGACAATAGTTAAGATGGAAGAAAGTACTGCCGTATAACTGGATTTTGAAATGTAGGGACAGTTGTGTGACATCCGTTGGGTGTCACCATTGGGTGATCTTTTTTAAAGACTGTTATAAGTAAAATGAGTGATTTTTCGCATATTCGAGTTGGCCATTACTATGGTACCTGTTAAATAAAATTAGAAAATTAAGACTTTAATAAAGTTATAAATTATAAGGTTAAAAGAAAAAAAACTTAGTTAAAGATGTTTTGAAAGGGGTAGTGTTTGGAGTTACCATAGAAGAGTAGAAGTTATAAAGTTAAAAAAGAAACTGTTGAGTAGAAGTTGTAAAGTTAAAAAGAAACTGTTAAGTAGGAGTTGTAGAGTTAAAAAGAAACTGTTTAAGAGCACTAAGGTGTTGAAATTGTTAAAACCATGTAATCCTAAATTCATAATCTATGTATCTTTAAAAATCCTTTATCTTGGCAATTGTATTCATGTTAAAAACTCGGTTTTCATGTTGTGTTTAATATCTTTAAGCCCATCACCCATCCCAATACTAAAGGCACACTGCACCACCCAATCTAAAAATAGAAGAATCGCATCTCTCCGCCCCCTGCAAGTGGAATACTAATGAGGAACCTTCCCGCCTTTGCAAACTACCCCTAGACACGAGCCATCTATTGGCAGGGGAGGTCCACCTCATTAATTAGTACTCCCAATCACCAGCAGGCAGGAAGGCGGAGATACCAATTCGGACCAGCCCATCAAAAAACCTTATAAAAAACCCAAATTTGACCAGCCTCAAGAGAGAGCTAGCTGGGTCCCTCTGCCGCCAACATCAGCAGACGTGGGTCTGTGCAGGGTGCCTGGTGTCTCTCCTCGCTGAATAGCAGTGAGGTAGAGATTGGGTCGGGTGCTGGGCCTCTTACCCCTTTCAGGGGCTTATGCTTAAAATTTTCTTTGAACTTAAGGCTAGCTTAAGTTCACCACCCGGCCTTGAGGATCTCCTCTCTTCGGCAGCCAGCCGGTAGCCGGGGGAGTCTCATTACCGTACCGGGACCTTCTTTTTGTGCTTTTTGTTTTCTCTTTTTTTTTACCTCGGGATATTCCGAACCTCGTGGGCTTTTGTAATAAACAACATCTACCTCAACCCACGAGTGTGAAATTGTCTCTTTTATGACAAAGACCCCACGTCAATCTAGCACAAAGGCATTTGTACAAATTTATACATGCAAATTTATTGCAGCAAAAATACAGTTTGTTTGCTCTTAAGTGTGCAAAGGGAGTTGTGTGGGGCTTTTTAAGTCAAGGCACTGGAGACTGCTGAATACAAAGAGATTAAAATTATGTGGGAAGAGTTTAATTCCAGCAGCTGGAGTGTCATGAGCATTCAGCTCTTTGTTTTGCCTGTTTTCCTATGTCAGCAGGGAGGCATGGCTGTATCAGCTTTCCCTCTTCAAGTGTACCTTTTAATTGTGTACTCTCACCTTCTGTAGTTCACTGGCAGTCAGACAGTTCTCTTTCACTTCTTCAAATAAGCAAAACTTATTTTGGACTACCAGTTCATGGTGGTAATTCATTACCTGTTGCTTTTGGCTACAAGAGAAGCTGTCTGCAATATGATTTATTTGTTGTTAGAAGTAAGCACCAAATTAAACCTTATAGGCTTGGTGCAGGACTGCGTGCTGGTTGTAGTCCTCTGTTAGGGCAAATATTGTGTATACCATATAATCCCTGGAAAAAGTCTGTGGGGAGTGGGGGGAGAGGTAATTATTTTTCTTTTTTTTTTACACATTCGTTTAAGTAAGTGAGCCAAATAAGGCTGAACCTTCTAAATGCAAGCTTATTACTTAGAATTGTGTTGACTTCTGGTCCTATTTCTCCTTGTCTGCAGGCCATTAATAGGTCTTGTCTTTTACATTATAATCCATGTTTAGGTCTGTTGCTGCTTGCAATGTCTGAACTGCTCTGTTTGCAAGTATCACACACAGCCTTGGGCAAAATGTGGAAGTGCAAGATGAAGTGCTGTAGGTAAAAGGCAATTTGAATGAGGACAGATTTGAATGTACTCTGAGGTCAAGCTGGCTTGGTAATCTTTAGGTTGTGTGTTGTTTGGAAAAGTTTTTCCCTTCAAAAAAGCAGCATGAAGGTAAGGAGGTTCTTCATTTTTCCACCCTTTTGTCAGGGAATGGAAGGTGTTAGCAGAGGATTTGCCGAGATATCCTTATGCTGTTGCGGTTTCTTGGGCAGCAGTTAAGTGCTAGTTAAAAATGCACAGAGATGTTACCCTGTTGTGTTTCCTCTCTCGCTGAACTCTCTCCACCCTGTAAATGGAGTGTCTCCTCAGCAGGGTTCGAAAGGTCTCAGCACAGGTCACAAGGCCATGGGAGAAGACTGCTGCAAAAACGTGAGGGACTCAGCAAATCTCCTGTGTGTGATGTGATGAGATGAGATGAGATGAGATGAGATGAGATGAGATGAGATGAGATGAGATGAGATGAGATGTGATGTTCTGTGATGTGATGTGCTGTTACATCAGGGATACACTCCTAGCCCTGCCTACAAGAGTGTCCCCCAAAGCTGGGGAGCAGCTGAGGATGTGCAAGCACATGGCTATCTAGAACAGATACAAATAAAAAAAGAGGATTTCAGAAAAGGGAGAGTCCCGTCTTGATTTAGAAACGGTTCCAGGGCAGCCAATATATAGGAATAAGTATAAATAAGTTTTTTAAGGATGATTACAGAAAACTCACTGGGTTTTCTTTAGGATTTAAAGCTAATAAGGAGAAGTTTAAACATTCCAGGAGCAAAAGGAACAGTGATATTTGTCGGATGGCTATGCTAAAGTTGTCAACAATGATGCAGAAAAGGCAGAGCTGTTATGTATTTCTGTAGTGAGAATGAAGCTGAATATTACAAATAATCATATAACTATGAACAAATCCATCATATTCCGGCAGTAAATAAAGACTGAAATAACACCGTTGAAAATGTATGGAGGCTGAGATTTTTTTTTTTATAATGTCTCATGTAAAACTCCAAAATTTTAAGGATTGCCATGAAGCAAAGCTTTTCAACATGATTAATAAAAAACTATTATGAAATGTCTAGTATATCAGTTAGATTAAGGGTTTGATGTATTCTGGTTAACAAACTCACTCTTGAAAATCTTACATATTCAATAAGATTAGAAAAGATTCAATAAGAATCTTTTAATTAATACATAATTATTTGACGTTCAGTCACTGGATGTTTGTTTGAAAGAAAAAAAAAATCCCCCAAATGAGCACACAGTTGAAAGAAAATGTACAATCCTTTCTGACAGTCTTATCTAGGCCACGTAGAGTAGAAAGATGACAAATGATGGCATAGCCTCATGTATTTGATTGAATTAAAGAGCATGTTGGCTGACTCTTTTGAAAGATGGACTCAAAGCTTCATAAAATTAATAACCATGGGAAGAGGCTGGGTATGCCTTAAAACATAAGGAACAGTATCTGAAAAAACAATACTTCAAAGTGTCAAGACTTGGGCAAGAGGCAGTGGACAAGACACTCCCTGTAGATAAATGACGGCCAAGAGCTGATAGGAGTTGAATACGCTGAATGCAGAGTGGGAGATTTCTTTTGCAGTATTAAGGACTGCATTTTTGTAATATAATCAGGTTTGATGGGTTAACTTCAAGATGAAGTCAGTGCTGGTTGTAGATGTTGGAAAACTGTATCTCTACACTTAATGTATATTGAGGTGAAGAAGTAAATCCTGAGTTTGTTGAGGTTGGTCATGTACCAATGCGTGAACAAAATGGAGTCTTCAAAGAGCGCATGTTTGCAAACACAGGAATCACCACGGCAGGAAGCAGAAAGTAAAACAGAATATGAATTTGCAGAAAAGGAAAAAAAATCCCAAAACATTGAAAGTGGTAGCTAATTAACTGTTGCACTATATTATTTATGGACTTTACAGATTCTCCAGCACTTGAAATTAGTGTCAAGATACAAAATCTTTTAAAATGCTGCTCTTGTTCAAGAAGCTGTTAAGCACGTGAGAACCAGAGTAAATATTTGAATTTTTAAAACTCCTTTGCTGGTAGTAAAAACATTCATTTATTGTTTTGAGAAGAATGAAAAAATTATTTCAAACTTCTTTTAAATCCAAATAAGGTCTTAAGTGTAGGAAACATATAGAACCTGTGTTCAGGTTTGAAAGAAAAGCCAATCTGTGTAAACTGTCACAGATTCTTGCTACTTGTTACTTTTGAACTTCCATGTCATCTATTTTTAGGGTTTTTTTAAATAGAAAAACATAAAAATGGGTAATGTGGTTGCTGGGTTCAATGACAAGGTATTAAATAGCTTAAGTTCATGTCTTTGGTTACCTGGCTGCTATGCCACTCTGGATACAGGCCTTTGTGTGCTGAAATGTTTCAATGGAAGTTCTTATGCTTGTGAAAGTAATTTCATCCCATGATGACAGCTAGGAGAGACTGTCTTGCTGTGGTCATGGAAAGTTGAACTGATACGACTCTTGCTGGGTGACCTTCTCACGGGATTCTGCCTGCTCTCAGAAAACAAGAGACAAACCATTTCTTTTCACTGATACTTGGGTGGGAACTCCAAATTTGGCAACAATGACAGACATAATTTTGTGTCCTTATGAGCACTGCAGTACTGAAAGAAACAGTTTTGAGACCTTTCTCTCTGAATTCTGCCATTGGGCCTACAGCTCTCATAAATTCAAGGTCCTGAATGCATATATATTAGAAAATATGTTCTGCAGGTGATCAGGTTCAGATAGCATCTAGCTATAAATATTATTTTTTTGCAAAGATAGTAGGTAACTTCTTGTGTCTGGGCTGATACAGCTTGAGACTCTTTTTTCATTTGGGAGCCATACACATTACTTATTTTCAGCGCTAAACATGACTTTTTAAACTGAATAGTAGCAGTATTTTACCTTTCAGAAGTGTAGATTTTGATGGCAGATAAAGTTATTTTGTGAATGCACACTGCAAAAACACACACAGAGAAGAAAATTATGAGTTGCTTCTGTGGGAAGGAAGAAGATAGGAGAGCGACCATTGGCATGAAAAAACTGATTTCTTGAGCTCTTTGCAGAGGGTGTGACAAAGTTTGTGAGTGTAGATCTGTGTGCTGTGTGATATTGAAGCTGTCAGATTTCGTTGGGAGATGTCGCAAGGGATGATGTTTGCCAAGAAGATTTCCATGAGTATATTTGACCTGTTGCAACCTATATATCTAGAGCTTGCCATTTCTGTCATGTGGTGAGTGGTTTTCTTCCAGGTATCCAGAGCCTGTCAGGGATCTGCACTGTTGAGGCTGCCCAGAAATGGAGTTCAATCAAAGCACACCCAGGTGCCAGAGCTGCTCTCCCTCCACAACAAGGATTGTCCTGAAGACGGGCACGCTGCTGCATGTTGGTCCTTGTTCAGGACAGACTTGGCTAAAAGATGCCAGCCTGCAGCATGCCTGCTGCCATTTAAGGACTTCAAGGCATGACCCCGGTCTTTTAATTAAAACAAAAGGAACTCAGCCCTTAATTGGACACTTTGTAGTTGTATGTGTCTGACATAATAATTAATTTGTAATGTCAGTTGTTGAGCAACACAGATGGGGAGAACAGCAGATGGCTTTTTAGTACTGTGGGAATGTGCATGCATAGGTTTTCCCCACTGGGGAGTAACAGTTTTGGACTTCAAAGAGTATCCTACAGGTTAATTTGCTCAATATAGTCAACTTTTGGCCAGAATGGACGACAGAGCTCTTTAGGGAGGCACTGGAGTCTCCTTCCTGGGACCAGAAAAATATGTTACTAAAATCTGTGATGGGGGCTTTGTGACAACATGGACTATTCGCCACCTAACAGGAAGATAACATTAAAGTCGTGTTAAGAAACTCACTGTGGGACAGAAAAGTGCAAGCACCCAGTGTTGCTTCGACTGGCCATGTATCTGTCACATGAAGGCAAATATATTTGCAATCTGACAAGAGATGAATATAATTAATTGTCAGGAAGAATGACTTTGTGCTACTTGTGAAGACAATGTCTCCTTGTGCAACTTGAGCTTCATGAGTTCTCAAGGTCCCCTATCCTGTTCCAATATGTTAAACTAACGTTGTTGCAGGAGAAAAACTGGCAAAGAGCAAAATGTGAGAATATGTGGGTTCTCTTTTTCCAGGGAAGCAGTGTTGACTGCCAGAGATATTTTTGTGTGACTTTAGGCAAGTCAGTTTAGGGTAACACTTGCTTAAATATAACAGCCATTTTTCAAGAATTATAGTAATGCGTAGGTTTCATTATTTGACACTGGGAGAAAACTGTAATTCTTCATCTGAAAGGAGCACTTTAGACCTGGTTTTGGTTTGGCTGTTCTACTTTAGTAGGATTCTTAACCTGCTTAAGAGACTCAGAAGTTTATTGTGTCTGTGGGCATGGTTTCTGCAGACTTGCATCACACAAACTGCAAGACTGTTATCCCAGTCTGCAGGAAAAGGACACAGCAAGCTGGATACTGCCTGGTGTGTTTGTTTGGGTTCCATCACTGTATTGTCAAAGCACCTTTTGGTCTTGAATGCATTCATTTTCCCATGGGGAGACTAAGTGGCTTTTCCGAGATCACATAGTGTGATATGAATAGGAACTGACCCTTCCTAGATCTGAACTCATCTTCTTCATGGGTGTAACACCCTACCTCTGTATGGGACTTTCTGGTAGTACTTGTTCCCTTTTCAGGTGGTGACCACTTGAAAAATGCAACGGTTCTGCAGGTAAATCCTGGCTTTGCTGCCCTGAAGAAGGAAGTAACTGGAATTCAATAAATCACTGCTGGAGCTGATGTCTTATTTGATACCTCATGTACAGGAAACAGCAGTCTCTGAGCTGTCTTGGCTGCTCAGTCTTGACAGTTAGAAGCAATCTTGAGCAATCTGTTGTATCCATGTACTGCAGAAGTGATTTCACAGTTCCCCTAGAAGGGGAATAGTGCTCTTTTGGGATCTTTAAAGCAAAAGGTTTGGAGCCATTTGTAGCCGTTTAGCATGGTGATTTTGGATGAAGATTCTGGAAACCTCAAAGGGCTAACTGCCAGAAGCAGAAGAGTAGAGTGATCCTTCCTCTGGTATATGTTTCTTTTTCTGCTTTGCTCTTGGTGTCAGCTGCTCTTAGAGATGGGATTTAATGGAGCTTGTCTGATCCAGAATGACGGTTCCTATCTCCTGATATTCTTTAACAGTACATTTTAGAGTGCACATCTTTGGGTGTTTGCTTGGTGCCACCTCAGTTTCCTCATACTAAATTGCGTGTTACAGTGAGTGCCTCATAGAAGCATTTAACTTGTGTTTTAAATTAAACTTAATTTTGTTTGTCTGCAAGTCATCTTGAAAGCATCTGATGAAAAATGCTTTAGCCTTCTATAGTAGTGGTCACTAGAGGAAAAATCTTAAATCCTAAACTACCTTCCAGCTTGTCAGAAACACCCACACATTGTGTATAAAGAAATTACTGCTATCAAAGGGCAGTTGCCCTGCCTAGTATTTTCATTGCATATCACTGTTGGTGAGGTGAATATGCACTAATACAGCTTTCAGCTTCAAGCACTGTTAGGAAGTTTAAAGTTCTGGTTAGGGGTGCTCTGTTGTCTTTGACCAGCAAGGAAGTTTTAGGGAACATCTATAGGGTTTTCTGCATAAGTGAGCATGTTGGGAGGGGATATCTTAACCTGCAGTACTTTGTGCTGCCAAACATTAAGAAAAGTACTTGCTGAAGTTATGTGGAAACCACCAACTAAATGCAGTACTTTCAAGAAGACTAAGCAGTATTAATATTATTTGACTGTTTTGGAAACAGGAGATGACAGATAGATGCTCTTACACAAATAAAATAAATTTTCAATCTAATGAAGTAAAGCGTGTTTTTAGTGTGCTGCAATACAAACTGCAAGATTGGCAGACACATGATGAGCGGTTTTAGGTCTTCAGCAAAACTCTTTTTGTTGCCCTTCTTAAAATGATCTTTCCTTTTCCCATTTTTAATTTGTGAATTGAATTGAAACAAACAAGCATGGCCACTAAAGTGACTGACTGTACAGAACTGGGATAGAAGCAGTTTGGAGACGTGAAAGCTTTAATATTAAAATATTAAAGGTTTATATTAAAAATGCCTGCTCAGCTCTTCAGGCAGTCACTGATTTTGGGGGGCTAGTTTCTGTTTGCATGAGTCTGCAGGTAAACAGCATGATCCTGTCATCAGTTCACTGTTCCTCTGCTTATAAAAGTGGGAGAGTAGGTATGGTTCTTATTTGTGTTTTGTTTGGACACAGTAGATAAGGGGCACAATTAACATTTTATAAGTGACTTTAGAGCAGACATAAAATTTTAATACATTATATTTTTCAGCTGTTGGGCTGTAGTAACCTTCTGTTTAGACACAATTCATTTGGGAGCGGGAATGCGCAAGGAAAGGGATTTATTTTAGTTGCCGTTCTCTAATGATGGAGCTGATGGATGCCTTTAAAAATGACTAAACTTTTAAATACGCTGGCCTGTACATAAAGTATTAATACATACAGGTTTCTGGTAGAAAGGCCAATGTCAGTGCTTGATTTCTGGAGTGATATACACATGAATAGCACATCCAGTAAAAACTCATGAGCCATTTATAAGAGTTATTGCAGGTCTTAAAAACCCCCAAAACCCCAACTAAAACAAATGTCGTCTTAGCAACTGTGTTTGCATTAAATAAATTGGGAAGGAAAAGGCCGTATGTACTTAAAAGCGCTAGAGGGAGCTAGGAGGAAGAAGAGGGGAAAATAATCGTTGAAGACATGTTTGCATTTTTAGGAGTAGCTTATATAAAGCATCCATTTAAATCGTTCCACTCACTTCAGCTAAAATGCAGCTACAGGTCAGCCACTGCATCTTGCTGCTGTCTGTTTTCCACACTTCACTGAAGAAATTGCAATTTTCTAGTCCCTGGAGAGGCCAGAAGCTTTGCTGCTGTTTAAATTGCTGTAGGGAAAACCACCTGCCCCTCTGTACACTGTACCCCTTTTTCCCCCTAATTTTGTGTTTGAATGAGCAGCCAAATGTTAATTTGCCTTTTGGTGCTGGTGGCTGTTTGGGGGGACTGGTGTACAGGCTCAGTTCCAAGCTTGTCTCCCTCCAAGATTATATGGAGGAGAGTGAGAGAAAGTGTAAGTGTTGGTGTATGTCTGTATTTGGGATCTGCTTGATGAAGAAGAATTTATTTGCATTAATCTGAAGTGGCCACATTGCTCTTTTAGGGATCTGAAGAAAATGAGTATCTGTGAACTTGCAGAATAACACAGCAGTATAAAGTTACTGTAAATCATCTCATTTTATGAGGTTTTAGAATTGTTGTTGGGCACTTTTTATATAGCTTTGTTGTAAAGCGAAATGCTCCGAGTTAAAGTGTAACAGCTTTACGATGTAGATTATATAAATTACTTGTTTTCAGTTCCCCTCCACCCCAATAAACTGCCAAAATGTTGGTATCTTGGGATTTGTAAGAATGGGATGAAATCCTGTGGGGGATGTTCTTTAGTTTTCAGGTCTTGGAGGGTGGGGGAATCTTTTTAGTATTCTAAAGCTTCTCCTGTTGATATTCAGCATTACACAACTAAACCTGTTGCTGTGGAGAACTGAATTTTGATGGCCTGGGGCATTGAGCAATTTGGGGGTAAGGAAGGATGTTGTTGTTGTTATTATGATTAGAGGCTGCTTAGGGCTTTGGAATGCTGGAAGTAATCTCAGAGGAGGTAGACAGACTGGAAGTGGATGATTAAATAAGCAGAATTAATATATATATGCTGTGTGTTTATCATCTGCTGCTGTAATTTGTTGTGATTTCACTCATTGTTGAAATTTCCTAATTTCTCTTTTCCACCTTAGAAAATAAATGGAAAGGGCAGGAAAAATCAACTGGAGTTTTCTTCCTTTGGTCTTTATTAAATGGAATGATTTTAAGTTACGAAAGCAAGGACAAACATTTCTCAAAAGTACTTTAACCATGCCTTAGCCTGAGGACTCTGCTCCCTTTAAGGAAAACAAATATAATGAAATTTAAATATGTGGAAGCTGGAGTCCTTTAGCAGTGCAGAGATTTTTTTTCAGTGTACTTTGAGACTATAAAGACTTTTTGTCTATTTATAATTACATCATTCTAGATTTGAGATGGCTGCAAATTAAGAATTGAAGAAAACATTTTTTTGGAAATATTTAATAACCTCTCAGCAACAAAAATCTGCCAACAAACGGATAAGAGCACGAAATAATTATGGCTTAATTCCTGTTGAATGGTTCAGGGCCTTTTCCTGTCATCTGAGAATTAACTCCACTTAAGATGAAACAGAATATTGGAATAGCAGAGAACCTTTTTTTCCCCTGCCCCTTTAGCTACCCTGTTTTCTACTGTTTCTTCTGCTGGAGTGCAGGGTTGGAGGCTGGAGGGTTTCTTGCTCTCCTGGTATGTAGAGGGCTCCTATTTAAGCCTTAAAGTATTTCCTCAGGTAGAAGATGGGCAAAGTTGAACTGTAATTGAGTGCATATTCAATTTATTCCTCTGAATGAGGAAAACAACATATTTAATCTGAAACAGAGGATAGTTATTTGGTAGATAAATTTCTTGTACTTTCAAAGAGCCAGGATACTCAGAATGGTCTATGAATATGGAGCTCAGTGATATACAGATTATCCCCAGTGGGGCCCCTTAATGTGCAACTAAAACAGCTTTTTTGTGATATTTCAATCTCCTTTTGTGATAGTTCAATTTCAGGGTAACACCTACCACTGCTGAACTCTGTGGTACAACAAAAAGGTGGGATTTTACCTGTTGAAGGATTCACAGGTGGATTCACAATAGAAAATATATCATTTCTCTTGGGACAGGTAGAAGAACAAAGTTATTCTCTTATAAACACACGGTGGAAGTAGTGATGTACTTAGATGGCTGTGTTGCCTCAGGAAAAGTCAGTACCTGCAGCAGTAGCCCAAGGGCAGAGTGCTATCCTTTGACTTTCACTGTTTACCCAAAGGCTGTGGTATCTGATAAAAAAGAAAGGGCTAATGCCAGAGTGGGTGTAAGGTACCACAGGGCCCAGCACCCTCTCCCTCTCCCCACCTAGCTGGCACAGAGCAGAGCACCCACGAAAAGAGGCCCGGTGCCAGTTTTTCTCCCCAAGTCCTTCATGCCACGAAACATCTGTGCAGGTTGTTCACGTGTCTGCTAGGCTTCCTGGAGAAGGCTGCCTCGAAGGGCAGCTCATCCTGTTCAGAGCTTGGCAAGCTCTCTCTGGAGGCAGCCTGGAGGGGAAACCTGGTCAGCAGAGGCTGATGTGAAGCCTTTAATTCGGTGCTGGAAGAGTATTTCACGAGGGGTTTGGAGCAGACCTTGCCACTTGGTGTCACTTGTTGCAGTGCTTTCTGGTGCAGCGGGAACAGCTCTAATTAATGTCTGTTCCCAGTGCTGTTCAGGGCAGTCCAAAAACATGGGGCTGCAGTATCTTGCTGATCTGTTAGGTAAAGTGTGAGCACAAATGGTGACATGCTTTACAGATAAGTTGAGAGTACAAATCTGCTGATCTGAGGTTGGCTTCATACCTCCTGTGCAAAGGCAGGAGCAAATGCAGGGAGGTTAAGGCAGCAGGGTTGGCTTCTGCCTCTCTGAGCCCAGGAGAGACAGGCAAGTGGCTCTTCAACGTGGGGATACTCCCGTGTGCTTCAGTTCAGAGCTGGCATTGCGAGCAAAGGATGGTAGCCCTTTAAAAGGTGTCTGTTTCATCTGTGTTCCTCAGAAATGAGGTTTCTCATGTTTTTTCTGGCTGCCTTTAATGTAGGGCTGTGAATAGCTACTGCAGGTGAGCCCTAAATCAAGATCTGATGCAACTGTAGTGCTGCTAACTCTGAGATCAGCTCCCCAAGCAAATGTAGCATACCAAATTATTTTTAATAATGTAGGACTTTGGCTAGGCTATGCCCTGAGGAAGAGGGGAAGGGAGGTAAAATCTTTCCCCCAAGCTGGTGAGTTTGGCAGGAACACATGCTGGGCACTCATCCCTGCTGGGACTCGGCCAAGATCCAGATGAGGATACATTTTAAATCCCACCTTGCAATGCCCATGGTAAAGCATCATTCTTTCCCTGCTCTCAACGCCTGTTAGCTGGGGCAGAGGGGACAGCACTTGCCATTCCCTTTGGGAATTTGTGGCGCTTGCCAAACAATTGTTGCTGAGAGAGAAAAGTGAAGCACTAAAAATTTCTTTAATTGCTGTATTTGTATGCTTGATGATAGCTGATATTACTGGTTTCAGAATACTTTATGATTTTTTCCCCATGACATTAGCCTTTGAAAAAATACTTTGGGCTAATGATTTTCTTCATCAGGATTTAAATTTTTCAGTTTTTCTCAGAGTATACTGCAGGTTTGTGTTTTTTTTTTGTTTGTTTGTTTTTTTTGTTTTTTTTTTTAAATCCCCTCAAGTATTATTGTGGAAAAGTATTTGGATCTTTGTGTAATAATATATAGTCAGGCAGGAAGCAGCTTAACTTCAGCTTTTCTGGACAGGACTTTGCTGAAAGATGTGGTGCGTGAGCATGTTGATTTTATTACTATCTTGTAACAACAACCCGCTGTTGGGCTCCCTTATTTGCATTCCTTGCAGGACGGCAAGGTGAATAATTTAATTCCAGCAGCCTCCGCCACGTGATGGTTCGAGGACCCGTCAGCGATGCCTCCCCCTGCACCGACAGACTTCGGAGGGGAATGGAAACTTACAGAAGTGATGCGAAATCGTCGCATGTCCTCCCTTAACCCTGGGGAAATCTCTCGGCGGAGCGATCGCTTCATCCTTTGCTTTTCCACGCGTTCCTCTGACGTGGAGTTTGGGGGGTGTGTGTGTGAGCCTGTGAGCAAGACGAGTGAGGGAGTGGGAAGCGGGGAGGGCAGAGGGGGAAAAGCGCACACCCAGGCACGGAGCTCGCCGGAGCAGGAGCGGCGAGGAGCCGCGAGTCCCGCCGCAGGCAGCGGGGAGTGGAAATTTACAGCTGCTTGCGAGCGCCTGTGCATGTCCAAGTGATCCTTTCTGCTCACGCTTTTCCAGAGGCTGACGGTGGCTCGGCAGGAGAAGAGCGGGAGGCCGAATCGCGGGATCCCCGGTCTCTGGCGCTCGGCGGTGATCGGCAGGAGGGAATAAAGCGGAATTAAATGGAAGATCACTGAAGGCAAGGCGGCTGCCGGCGGCGCGGGCTGCGGGGAGGCGGCAGAGCTGTCTTCAGCACCTGGCCATGGGGCTGCGCTGGGCTGCCTAGGAGCCCCCACCTTTCCGCTCGCAGTAAGTGTCAGCCGAGGTAGTGTGCTCCGAGTGACGGAAAGTTGAGTGATTTAACGAAACTTTCATTTTTTCCAGTTAGCGACAGCCTTTTTGTAATAAACCGCTTGCCTGCTTGCTCTCGATAGTTACGCCGGTAGCTTTTTATAGCTTTGTAAACTGTGTTACCAGGAGTGGCTCTTTAATGCAGGCAACCCTAAACAATACTCCTCCTGTTACATAAGGCGCTGGCTCTGCGACCAAGCACTCCGTGTCCATGGAATATCTCTGGAAATGGCTTTATTTACAGTGTGGTTTCCAAAAATAAAATATCTGCAATATATCATTTCTCTCGCTCCTCTCCGCGGGCTGCCTGCAGCTGCGGACTGGCTCTGGAGGTGCAGAGGAATGAGAGCGTGGCCACTTGCATAAGGCAGGGGGAGCGGAGATGAAGGGAAGATGAGCGTGCGTGTGAACTGCCACAAGGAACAGCGAATGTAAATGAACCCTCTCCTCATTTGCAGCCCATAGGTCTCGTCCTCTTGAAATGCTGATTCTGGGCGATGGGCGATTCATGAAGTCTTCATCAGGCAGAACTTTAACTGAACTTAAGGGAAGTTGGGGTTTTTCTTAAAAGCAAAGGCTCTTTCTTGGGCTGATATTAGTAGTAAAGTGAAATTACTACCATAGAAAATTATTTTAATTTGTTATGAAGCTATTGGAAGTAACATAGCAGACCTGCTAAGAACTTGATCAAGTGAATGCTGTGTAGAGAGGTAAGTTTAGTAATATTGGACCAAATGCAAAACCAGTATTCATGTTCCTCATTAATGGGTTTAGATGAAGTCGCATTCCCTCTTGGCTGCTGCCTGTGTTATTTAAATTATGTTACCAGTTTTCATTATTTCTACAGTTACCATTCCTACTAGAAATGGATATTTAACTTGGTTTTCCTTTTATTTAAGTAAATTAAAAGCTGTTAAGGGCTCTTCTGTTAGAGTTGTGTGTACTTCAGAGACATTAGTTAAGAGAGCTATTTCTGCATGACTGAGTTTGTGGGAGTTTTGCTATGGACTACAGTTAGGCATGGAATTGAATTCTTAATCTTTTAGGTTTGAAAGACCTCTGTGGTAGCAAATGCAAATTGGGATTCCAAATATTCTTGACTCATCAATCCTGCAAATCTGGTGGCTGTAAAACCTGTGGTTTTGTATTTTTCTGGTTTTATTGAACATGACGTAATAACCTACAACTTCTAGCTAGTGTATTAGCATGATTGGGAGAGCCTGTATGGTCCTGTGATATGGAGATAATTGATGGTGGTGTGGTGCCACAGGATGCCACTTCTGCGTGGGTGTAGAATCTGAATGTTACCTGGCATTGCAGTGGGCAAATGCTGTTTTGCAATAAGTATTTAATAATAATAAACACTAATACTAATATTATTAATGATAGTAATAGTAATAATAATAATAGTAATAATAATAGTGGATGTGGAAACCCAAGACTTCCAATAGAAGAACACCAGATAGCAAAGTCAAACACCTAAAATGTTTTTAACTTCAGTTCTGTTCTCTGTACCCTACTCAGGATAGATTTAGATTAGATACTAAAAAGAAATATTTTGTGGTGAGGGTGGTTAGACACTGGCATGGGTTGCCCAGAGAAGTTGTGAATGCCTCATCTCTGGAAGCGTTCAAAGCCAGGCTGGATGGGGCTCTGAGAAACCTGATCTAGCGGAAGGTGTCTCTGGCCAGGGCAGGGGGGTTGGAGCCGGATGATCTTTATGGTTCCTTCCAACCCAAACTATTCTATGATGGGCATTTTGTATTACCAAACATTTATACCACTTTTATGATCTTTGGTGCCTCATTCTGGGTTTGGTTGGTGAATATCTGAGCTGTAGCATCTGCTCCAGTAGCCCTGTCTCTGTACCCTCCTTCTATCCCCTTCTTCCCCTCTTGTGCTTGTACAGCTCTAGATTGTGGGCAGAACTGCACTGGAAACCTGTGTGATCTTTCTTTCCCCACCAGGGTATTTTTTTATTAACCTGGGTCACTTCCCTGACCTTTCTCACCATGTGGCCCTGCAACAGCTGTATGGCTCCCACAGAGGCTGTAGAGATGTGAATACATGTGGAGCAGAGTGTCACCATCACAGAACAAAGTGTTTATCAAACTGTTGCCTCAGTGACCAGATTGCTTTTTGGTGTTTGATTTTATCCCCTGTTTTTGCTGAAAGACTATATATGTTTCTTTTAGTTTTTTTATTAAATTGGCATTCAAGCACTCAATTCAAAAGAGTTAATAATTTCTTTGAGTGCTTCCATGGAGCTACACCAAAGCACTTGAGTGGAGCATCACTATGAGTGCCTTCAGTGTCGCAACAATATTGAACTCATTCGGTAGAGGTGATCAGATAAAGGGTAGAGCTGCCCACTTCTTTTCCACATCTGATCTTCAGGATGCTAGCCATCTGCCAAAAAAATAAGACATTTGTGGTGATGGTAGGCATTACTGTGATGTTTTGTGTGTTCAGGTGAAGTTTCAGCTAATATCCATCTTCATTTCAGGTAATGCAAAAAGTAGCCAACATCAAAGCTTATGAGGAATAAATTCTTGGGGTTTTGGAATAATTTTGTTGCCAAGCAGAGATGGTATTCATTCCCCCTAACTGTAAAACTATCCTGTCTTCTGTTCATCTTCTGTCTCATTTGCAATGCACCTTCCAAAATCTGCAACTCATTGAGAATTTGCAGAGAAGTTTCTTGTTCCATAGCCTTGGTTCTGTCTGCATATCAAATAAAACGTGGGTTGTGTGAGGGACTGCACTGGGGAGGACGAACTGGGCTCCTCTGGGTGCTCATCACACACAGGGGTTCCGTCTCCTGTCTTTAGTACATGGCTCTGTCATTGCAACAACTTTCCCAAAGATGGCAGGAGGGAGAAATGAGACCTCTTCCATTATGTAGAGACTGAATTAGACAAAATGATGAGGAAAGTGTGCTAACTCAAGACCCAAATATATGGGTTATGTTGAGGTGAATGGGAAACGAAGGTCTTTTTTGCCATTCCAGAAACTCTCACACTACATGAGTTATTGAAATTTTTTGATTCTGATCAATAACTTGATGAGGGATGAGAGCTAAGGCAAGACAAATGTCTGATACTCAATGGGAAGGAAATATTTTTTCTCATTCATTTTTGAAGACCAAATGTTTTGTCCAGAGAAGCATCTGCTTGGATGGGCTCATGTGCTCTCTTCCATTCTTACTTTTGTGGGCAGGAAGAAGCATTTGTTACTGAGCTGCTTTACTGAGTCACTTCATAGTGGGATGGGCTGCTTAGCAGTGTGGTGTTGCTGTGCGCGTTCTTCCTTCATCATGCTTACAAGTTCAGTTGCACTATAATCTTTTGAGTAAGTATGTGATTAAAAGCCAAGAAGTTATGGAGAGTGCCGATAATCAGAACTAAATCTCTTTCTGTACTTTATAGGTGTGTTAATTTTTTTTTTAGTACATTCTCTTTATGAGCAGATAAACTGGCAGAAGAGATATTTTGAAGCCTGATAAAGCATAGGCTTTGTTGTCAGATGATCTGGGTTGCGTTCCTGACACAGCCACTGTTTTTTTTTTAACGTGGCCTTGGGTAAGTCTTGTAATCTCTCTGTGTTTCAGCTTTCCCCTTTGCAGAGGGGACAGAATAAAAGTAAGTAGATAGTTTCTTTGAAATTGTGTTTTCCGTTAAATGTGTACAGAATTGGAGACCTCTGAGTGACGGTGTGCCCTGAATCTGGAGTGATGTTAACTTTTACAGGCTACTGAATACCCTAAAACTAATGTCTTGTAAACCACATCCAACTCTGGATTCAATTCACTGCTTTAGTCTGTGTGATTTTTTTTCCTTTTTTCCTGATTCAAGCAGAAACAGCCCGACATTTAGAAAGTGGTTCTTTAATATTGCCTTTTGGTGTTTCTGTGGCTTACCTAATATAACATCAGTGCCATTTTTTTCTCCCAAACAAAGATGGAATGATATTCCCTGAAAGTATTGTTGTAAAAGTAGAGTTCCTAAAATGTGCTGGACACTTCAGCTCTGGTGTCTGAAATATCACGTTCACGCTGATGGAAACAGCAGGCTTAGAAAACCTCAGTTCCTCCTACAGCACTGCCGATGCATTTTCCTCACGACTGGGAGGGACAACCTCTGAGACCAGGAGAGTTGGTCTGGTGAGATACAGCTGTTTCTTTCCATGGTATCATAAGCTCCTCTCAAGAGCACCAATGAAATAACATCATCAAAACGAAATGTTTCACAAGGTGGCTGGTTCTCCATTAGGAATTCAGGAGTGTACACAATCCATTTCTGATGTTATGAAAAGATACGTTGAATAACCATTAGATGGAAAAAGTTTTCCTAGAAAGTAGGAAAGAAAGGGGTTCATTCAGTCCTGTCCCTTGCTGCCAGACAGCAGGGTCAAAAATTTATGAACAGATGCTCTGTAGTGTGCCTGGTAGAGTAGGTAATTTCAAAACCACAAAGCTCCAATGGGTGGAAACATTTACATTTTCGGATGAAGTTTATTCATCAGCAGTTTATACCCATTTGCTTCTGCATAAATGAAGTGTTATTGTTATCTAAGCTGAAATAACTTTTTCAGCATTCCTGTATTTTTATTCTAAACTTATGAAGGTGAGCACTTTTAGCCTCCAAGACATGCTGGTCTTCCCATTTTTCTGGCCATCCAGTGTGCTTCTCTCCACCCACTCTTGTCTCTGTCGATTTTACTCGACTGTGCGTGTTCAGGGCTCTGTTCAGTGTTCTGTGCAAAGGTCTACCAAGACTTTATGCCAAGACATAAATACCTTTGGATTTCTACTGACTATTATTTTTGTGATTCATCGCAGATTTGCATCTGTCTTTCTCACATCTGCAAAATACGCATGTGTTTGTATACGGCATCAGCTGCCCGTTTTTATCTTTTCTCATGGTAAGTCCTCGGCTTGAAGCAGATGTTCATAGAATGGTTTTGGTTGGACCTTTAAGGGTCATCTAGCCCAACTCCCCCTGTTATGGATGTCTTCAAGTAGATCAGGTTGCCCAGAGTTCTGTCCAATCTGATCTTCAATGTTTCCAGGGATCTGGAACATGTACAAACTGTCGCATCTACTGTTCGGCATTATTCGATACTTGGTACTCTTAACTTTTATCCCATTTTTATTATCTTGGTTCTTGACTCCATCCAGTTTCCCAGGTAGCAATATTCCAGTCCTTTTATGTGTTGATAATATCTTTCTTTCTTGAGTAACCAGAATTTTTGGATAGGCTCTTAATTCCTCTCCCTCTCAAAGTATGATCCTGCCCACAAATTGCTCTTACCTTCTCAGTCAGATGACATGATAATTTTCTTTCAACTATTTTTTTGCACAAATTAGTGCATTTGCATGTTAGATACATGGATTCTACTGTGTTTTCTCTGTTTAAAAATATATTTATAAGGGAGTGTAGTATGAACTACCTTTGGTGAGCCTGTGTTGCATTCTTTTCAATTGTCATTTATCTTTGGTTTTCAGTTATTTTTAGACTAGTTTCTTGAGAAAATGAAGCTTGTGTGGTTACACTGCCTGTTTCTTATCCTAATTCTCTTCCCAGAGCAACTTTTGAACTTACTGTGAGATTTTGAGCAACCTTGACAGAGATGGCTAGATGTCTGGAAAATACCAAGTTCCAAAAACTAGACTGAAAATAGGTGATGTAAAGAATAGGACCTTTAAGCCAAATTAGTGCCTCTACTGAACAGATCACCTTCCAAGAAAAAGCTTAGAGAGCAGAGAGCTGATAAAAAGTGGAGGGCAGGACAGAGATGCCCAGCTGTGATAAAAGCTTCTTTAGTAAGAGCTTGTGCTTTCTTTGATTCTGGAAAACCCAGTCATGAGGAGCAAAGCTGGAAGAGGGGAGTCCTTGTTTTGCCACTTGCCTTATGGGATAGCCAGCCATAAGACTAAGGAGTACAACTCCAAAATCTCAGCAGAATGACTTTTCCCCATTTGCTTCTACCTGTAATGGTTAATAGCACGTGTTCCCCCAGAAGATTCCTGCATGGAGAACCAAAATGGACCATAACCTGCAGCTGCCAGTATGTATTTTCTGAAGTGATGGACCATCATTTGCCAGGTTAAAAACTGTATCCTGAGAAGGGGTAAATCCAAAAATGTTATTTCATGCACATCTGTGGCTCTTCCCCCTTTTCTCTCTGCCTCCCTCCACTTGCATATAGCAGAGGCTTTGCTTTGTATAGAAGACTTTGTAGATAATTAAGTAATGCAGAGAGTTGGCTCTGTTCAGCACAGTGATGAATTAAACAGTTTCTTCAGTCCCTTCCTGCTCTATGATTGGTGTTTTTGCTGTTGCAATTAAGATGCTGGTAGGGTATGTAGTGAAGAAAAATGGTATTTTATCACTGAGCAGTGCTGTGGTGACTTGGTGGTGATACTGCTGGAACTATGCAGTGGAAAAGTGCTGGTTCTATGGCAAAATTAGTGATTATTTTAAATACAGAGACCCTACCCTAGACATCTATGTAAGTTACTTTTTGGGAGGAAATAATAATTTATTGTCAGCATTTCAGTTAGAAATGTGAACTTCGTGTTTTAAAAATCTCAGAACCTTTAGTTCATGAGTGTTTCATTAATTAAAAAAAAAAATCAAATTATCTCCCCCTTTGCTTTTCTTTGTGCGAAGACTTCTGAGAGGAAAAGATGAAAGGATGGCTTTAGCGATCTGGATGTACCTACCCCACCCTGGATGAAAATACTTTCCTGAAATGCAACTTGCCTGTTAAGCTCCTGCTTTCAGACTCTTTCTCTCTTGCATCATCCCATCCTCATGCTGTGTTTTCAGGATAATAAAACCATGCAGAATCAGGTCCTTCTCAAAGTGTATTTTGAATTATTAATCTTCTATTTGCCGCACATGTGGGATTACAGAGTGCTTGGTGCTTGCTAGCAGCATCTAAACAACTTTATTTTATAATATTGGCATCACTGTCTTTTCCAGTGATGTGTGTAGCTGAATGTGCTCCAAAGGATGAGTTGTTAGTACACCCAGGCTTCAACCTTGCACCTTGTCAGGCTGAGGTGTGACACTGCTCTGTAGGCTGGCACTGCCAAAGCTCGTACCTATGAGCTGCATGGGAGCAGGACTCTGCAGGTGCGAGCTCAGCTAAGGAGTGAAGGTTATGTAGCCAAAACTGGAGAAATAAAAATGAGTTTGAACGTGAGGAGCTTGAAAACAGGAATTTGAAAGTGGTGAGCTTTCAGACACTGAATGTGAAAATATACCTGTAAAACTGTCCTAGCAACAAATGAGAAGCTATGTACAAACTCACCTACTTTGGACACTATAAAAAAACTTTTGGTTTAAATAAGACATTTAAAAATATTTCCTGTGTGTCATAGAAACTGTTTCAGTAAAGATAATCTGCAAAAATGTTTTGAAATGTTTTTAATAAAATGTTAGGACAGAGTCTGTATAGATTTTGCTTTTAAATTTTGAATTTTTTACTTGGCTGTTTTATATGGTTACTATTTATAGTTGCAATAGAATGTATGTCTAATCTGGGTATTAATTCCATACGATATTTGGGGATTAGTAACACATGGATGTATGGCTCAAATGGGATCATATTTCCTGATGGACTCCGTAGCGTGTCCATAGTAACAATGAAGCACGACAGGAGTTGGTTCTTTGGGGCCACTGGGTTTTCCTCTACATGCTGTGTGTATTGTGCTTGTTTAATTCTGTCCTTTGAAACCTCTTGTATAAAGCTTTTTCTTAAAACTGTAAATGTTGGAGGATAATGAGATTGAAGTGGTTTGTGTATGTATTTATGTTTTCACAACTAATTTTGCAAATGTGTGTAAGGAGGGATTGTGATGTTCTTCTTTTTTTGTGGAAGGAGATGAAAGTTTGAGATAACTATTGCTTTTGTATTTTTTTGTTTGTGTGTTTATTTTTTTTTTTCTTTTGCCTCTTTTTTGTTATTGTACAAACTGGAATGCAGTCGTGAATGGTGCTGTGCTTCTAACCAAAACATATTCCCATCTGTAGTCAGTCATGACTTCAGTAGATCTTTGTATTGGACCCTCAGCAAAACCCATAAGAATTCACAGCCTAAGGCTTTGTAAGATCAGAAACTAAATATATAAATACAGTGGTGTGGTATTTGCCTTTCTAACCTTACAGAAGAAGAATGTTTCAAATTAAACAAACATTCCATTTTCATTAAAATGCTCAATCTTTCATTTAAATGTCATGAAAACATTTGCGTTCATATTTGGGCCTGATCCTCTGTTCCTTATTTAAATCAGGCAGTGTTTTACACAAGTGAGATCTGACCCACAGATTCTTGAAGTCTGTCAGACTTAGGGGATAGCTTAAACTGCTTCCTCTCAAGGTGCCTTAGGCTGAAAAAGAAAAGCAGCTAAAGAAGGAGAGACGGCAGAGAAGCTGAGATTCTAATTTGCAATGCTCTAAACACAGAGCGCTTTTGGTGTGCTGCTGTCCACAGTCGGTTTTCTGCATTGTGATGGAGCCAGGAAAATCTGACAGAAACCCCTATATGAAATCTAGTGGAGCCTGCCAGATGTGCAGTGTCCAAAATACACTGGACATAAGCATGGACTTCCTGGAGTGCTGACCTGTAGGTCAGAGCTTCCTTCAGGACACATCCAGCTCCTGTGCAGGTGCTGAGCAGTTGCTTTGTGCATTCTAATGGTGGCTTGGGAATCCTTGATGAACTTGCAATAACCATACATGAGAACTTTTACTGCTCCACTGAGTGGCTGAAGCAAAATGTAGTGCCTGAGGCATAACCTCTTCTTGTTCGTAATGGCTTTGTGTGTTTTTATTGTGTTTTTGTATAAACCTTAAAAGTTCTTTTTGTTTGTTGTTTGATTTAAGGCAGTCCTCTTGTATCCTGAAGGAAGAAATCCAGGTGAAGAAAGACCATGCCTTTGTTTAGTAAATCGCACAAAAATCCTGCTGAGATTGTGAAAGTTCTGAAAGAAAACATGGCCATATTGGAAAAACAAGAAAAAAAGACAGACAAGGTATGAGGTAATGTTGTAGACGACCATAAGGTTTTTATGCCAGGACAACAGTAGAATAAAGGGAATAAAATTGTGTTTGCTCACTGCCCTGATTCTGCGAGTGCTTGCTCATTAAAGTAGCTGTGTGTTTGAATGGTTCTGCTGAAATCAGGGGGCTTTCGTGTAAATAAAATACATCAAATCTAGGGGTCAAATAGAAAATGCTGAGATCCAGGAGCCTCAGCCAAAACCAAGGGTGATCTCCCACTACTTCAAACAGTAATGAATCTAGCAAAACAGCTTGGAAGGCTGTGTGAGAACTATTATACTGTTAATGGTTTTAGCAGGATAACAAATGAGATTGCCAATTAATGTGTAAGTACCCACAGAGAAAAACTCTACTTCTGATTAACGTTGTTTGCAGAAACCAAATGTGTCCAATGTATGTGTCCAGATGTATATAAAAGAGATCTCACTCTGTCCATCCTTTTTAATGTTCTGTGTGCTAGTGCTTCCTGAAAGAGCTGAGCTATTCATTTTCTATATATAGTGCTAGACTTTTGCTAATATTACTGCTCTCTTCTAATTCTGTGTCACACACTCGAGTTACTTTTCCCACCTTTCCAGTGATCACTTGATAAGATGCACCCCAACACACAAAATGTTCCCAATTAAGAATTTGTGCTTGGATAAAATATTTTTTTTTAAAAAAATTTTGCATCTGAGACTCTGACCTTCTGTACTATTGCTGCAGTAGAAGTATATGGTTTTAGTTAACAGTAGACTAATTTTAAGTTAAAACTGAATGTCAATGGCAGCAGAAATAACTGATAAGTGACACTAATACATTTTTCATGGAGCTGATGTGTGCATCCATGCATGTTGTGCTTCCCCCACCTTGTGCAGGAAGCTGTGTGAAAACAAACCCTACCCAAAAGGTAGGCATGGAGCCATTTGCACCCTTAGTGAAATCCTCTTGAAAATTTTTGGTTCAAAGCAAGTAGCTCAGAGTGCAATTATGTAAGGTAAGTCACATGGATTTCTGGGAGGCCTCTGGTATTTGATGTTTCATTCTGAAATACCTTCAGTAACCTGAAAACTGAGAGAATTTTACTCTGAACTAAAACATAAAATATGTAACTAAATAAACCAACAGAATCTGTTCTCCCCTGCTGAATTCATCCTTTGGAGCCTGATTAAAGAAGACATTCAAAGCAGAAGCTCCATACTTGGGTTTCTTTTCAATTTGCTTTGCAGCATGACTCCTCTGGGTTGTGATTTTGAGAATTTTTGGCTTTGAGCTGGTTTGTTTATTTGGGTGTCAGAGACAAGGAGAAATTCAGACTTCTTAGAAAATTGAGTGCTCAATGTAAATTTTTCATAAAAGTCAGAACAGCTGGTGTGTGTTTTCCTCACAGAGCAAAAGATACGGAGTGTTTCCCTGGCATATTAGGATGGAAACAGCTCGTGAACTTAATGGTGCTTATTTTACAGGAGGAGGCTGGTTTTCAGTTAGTTTTTATGTACTTCATTGCCATGGCGGGGAGGCTGTTCCTGGGGCGAATGTGGGTGAGCAGGGGAGAGGAGGGAGGAACACAAGGCAATCCCTTCAACAGCAAGGCAGATGGTGAGGAAAGCCTTTTTTTGGATCGGTATAAGCTTACGTGACTTGTTGACTCAGGACTTTGTGCTGTGATGTCAAGGAAGCACACAGGGCCCTTTTCCTTGTAGAAGGAAAGATCTGAGACTCCTTGGTAATTCTGCCTTACATCTGAAGTGTTCCACTGAGCTGTTCTGAAATAAATAGCTGTTAAAAAAATAGCTAAATTTATTCTCCTGAGTTTATGGAAGTAGATCATAAGGGCTACCTTTAGTACCTGAAATATCACTTGCAGAACCAATCAGCCCAATCTCAGCTGCTGCTATCCATTCAAGCTTCTGAACATAGTAATGCCATTTCTGAGTGTTGTTTGCAGCTTGAATTGGAGAAGAAAATACAATGGGAAGACTTTCATTGGCCCACAGATTTTCAAAAGATACTCAATAATGCTAATGAGTAACATCATTTCATGAGTATGATTAGAGAAATTTAACTGAAAACAAAAGCAAAGAAAAACAAAGCACAGTGCTGTACTCTGTGCTCTTCAAAACCTAGCAAGGTTTTTAACTTTACCTCCAATTTGATTTCCGAAGGGAGAAGATATTTGTCAAACTTTCATGAAAGGGCCTAGAGGTTTAGCTACTGCAAGAGCCAGAGACTCTGGATGTCTCAGAGCTGGCTTTGGACCCTGTGGCCCTGTGAACAGAGAAATTTGTGACTCAGGGCTGTCCAGTTTTTCAGATTTCTAGCTCCTTGTCTGATGTAAGAACTAGAGGAGTACTGTTGTGCCTCACCATAAAACCAAGGTTCCCAGCACTTCCAGGATACAACTCCAGAGCATCCCTGATTTTGCGTGCAAAATAGTTTCCAGCTAGGACTTGCTTCAGATGCTTAAACAAGATTTATCCTGTGACAATTAAGCTGTTATTGTAGCACAGCCAATGTGGTATGTGGGTTGAGACAGCTAAAGCTGCTAATACAGCCAGAATTGGCAGAGGAGTGGGGCAAAGCCTGAATTAACTGCAGGGTTAGCTGAGAACTAACCTTTCCTTTCCCAGCTGAGAAATCCTAAGTATGAGGTGAAGATGCTGTGGGCAGACAGGAGGGCACAAGGTCAGACAGTGAAAGGCTTGATGCTTCTAATACAACTTTTCAATTTTCAGCAGGAACCATCTGTGTCTCGGAGGGGGTGTTTTTAAATAATGCAGAAAGGATCATTCCTGCCATGCTATGCAGCACACAGGTAGAGGGGAGTTTACAGCAGAACAGTTAAGACTTCTCAAGCAATGGGAAAAGGGTGAAGGACATAACTTGATAGGATGCAGAGACGATACTTGTAAGTGTAAAGGAAATTATACATCTTTTCTGAGGCATTTCCACGTGCACACATAATATACAGAAGTTTGCACGCTTTCTTTGTGATGCTTTTTGTCACTCATAGAGTAGTACCCAGTCAAGCTTTAACTAAACTCTATTGACTGCACTGGCATCTGTCTCCTTAGATAAGGATTGAATTTGACCCACTTTCTTCATGTGTCTAATTTTTTTTTAAACTATTAATGTGTGTAGTGTTGCTATAGCATTTTTTTGATGCTTTTAAAACACTCCCAACTGAAAAACAGGCTAAGTTTTGGTGTTTGGTTCTTACTTTTATTTTATGTGTGGGTTTTTTTGTTTGCTTGCTTGCATGGATATATGTGTGCTTGAAGCTTTGCCATTTTTTCAGCTACATTCTGATAGCTGATAGACCACAGGCTGAGAAGTGCCAGCACATCTGGCTCTTTTTCTTCTGAAGTGCTCTTTCTAATACCTTATTTTTACAAATTTTAAAAAATAATATCTGTTTTAAAGAAGGGATTGCAGCACTGGCAAATTTAATGCAATAATTGGGAGATTAAGTAGGGTAAGGCAGAGCTGAAAAAGTGGACTGAAACCTTCTTTATAAACAATCCTCCTCTCTTGCAACATTTGAAATAAAATAAGGTGTTCTTGGAGCATATATAATTGCTGACATCCTGTTTGGGCTTTGATGTGGTGGAGAACAATTAATTAAGTTTTATTACAGTATTGTATAAATGTCATTACAATTTAATCTCAGTCATGTAGAACCAGTCAGTCCTTGAATTTAATGAGAAATGCCCACTCTGGAATTAACTAGAAAAGCAGGAAAATATTTAAATACCTAGGAAAGGAAACCTTAAGAGCTTAGACTCTCTTCCTTTTCTCTGGCACAAACTTCTATAACATTTGAAGGATGCACCTAAACAGGGATGAAGAGATGCTGTGATACCGAGAGGTCATATCTGTTGAACCTGAGGAGGAAAGGACAGCATGTGACACTCCAGTCACACTGCTTCATTTATTACTGATGCGTTGCCGTGCCTTTTGTTGATGGATATTGTAAAAGAAAATTGATAGAGAGGGTGCCTGACCCACCTCACAAAAAAAAAAAAGGGCGTGACATTCTGACTTCTCAAAGCCTTGTGTTCATGTGCTGAGCCCAGGCAGCACAAAGCAGTGCAGGTGGCATTCAGAGTGTCACTGAAGGACGTCCTTGAACACATTACCCTCTTGCTGCTAACCAAACACCTTCGGGTGTGGCAGCCTGACTCAGTGCCATCTGTGGTGCCTACAGGTTTGGTAACATTTTCTGAACTTGCCCTGCAGCAAAAGCCTTCCAAGTGTCACAGGCTTTCAATTTAGTGCAGCAAACGGATCTGAGGTTGGTTGAAACTTGGTCTAATCTTTGCATGTGGTCTAGATGGGCTGAAAGATTTGCAGTTTCTGATGTAGCTGATCTAAGACAAGGGTTTATTGTGGAAAATGAACCCAAATGTGTGAGAGCAGGTTCAGAGCACTGTGCTGAGTGTTTTCCTGTCAGGCAGAACTGCAGGCTGCAGTGCCTTTAGTCAGTGTTCAGAAGCATAGTGAAGCGAGATGTAAAATAACCTGAAGTGTCTTGCTTCTGCCCCTTTCACTTAAATCTATCTAACAAGGCTGCTCGTTCAGGTAGGTCACTGTAATCTGTCCTCTGTTTCATCTCCACGTGCTGTAACAAATTTAGTGCTGTTCAGAAGGGTCAGGAGTGCAGCATTTTATTAAGGCTACAATTAAAATACTTCCAGGTATCTGGAACAAATACTTCTATCAATAAATCCTACTTTTTTACACAGCAACAAGGAAGCCATTACTGGCTGCTGTTCACCTTGCTGGCTGCTGCACTGATAAAGCTCTGGGGACTGGTGTGTGAGACGAGGTGCATGCGGAGGGCTCCGTGTGCGTTTGCATGGAAGAACAGTTGCATGACTGCCAGGAACATGAATACCCGTGGATGCGATTCTGCAGCTGTCAAAGCCAGTTGCAAAATTGCTTTCCATTTAATTGCTGCACACTGAAACTGAGGGAATGAGATAAGAAGGGCTTGGCACCCCTTCCCCCTAGCTCTGCGTGGCCGGAGGTTTTGTGGAGCATTTCATGTTTCAGCTTCCCTGTTCTGCTAAGGCCTGTTATTGCTCTAGAGATGGGAGAAACTCCAGATACTATCAGGTTCTGGTGCCAAGGGTTTAAACCTGTCTCTTCTGGTTGCTTTTATTTTTTAAGGACTTTAGAACCTTTAGTTCTGTCTTGAGTGCAGGATTAATGGTGGGGAAGGAATTTAGGTCCACGTGGGGCAAACCTGTCTTCTCCATTTAATCACACATCCTTTTAAAAGGCGTTTCCCTCTTGTGCCTGCTTGGCCAAATTGTCTTTGCCAGCTTCCTTCAGTACTCGTCCATAGTATTTTGCTAAATGACAGACTTCAGGCCTCCGGATCCAAAATGTCCATAATTTGGCCTTGTAGATCCATTTAGCATGAAATTGCATCACGAATAAGTCAGTTGGGGTGATCCTAAAGTTACGTGGTTGTTGGATTCAGATTCTGCTAATGGCTTTTCTTGGGAATCCTTACAGTCGCATGTAGAGAGAGCTGCATTGACATAGTTTTTTTAGGAGAAAAATTGGTTTGAATCACCCAGTGGGAATATTTTTAAACCAGATAGGACGAAATCAAGGAGCTTTATGCTTTTAGTTGCAATATATAGCATGAAGTACTGGCAGATCACTGAATCACACGTTGGAGTATTTAACATCATGCTGGCAGGCATCTCTGTGTGTTACTGTCTGCTGCTGTGCAAGAGAGCAACAGTTTACAGAGAGATTTTCAATCTGGAAATGTGCTAGGTACACAAACAGAAGCTGTATGATCCAATTTGCCTTATTCTTATGACTGTCCTCTCCACAGCCTATCCCACACATGAAGATCAACCAGTCTTTCACGGAAGATTTTTTCATACAGAATTTCAGGGAATCATTTCTCCATAAGCTCTTTTCTTTCTCTTATGATCCCGTTAAGTCAACAGTGACAAAACTTTGATCTGTGAGGAAAATAAGCTGAGGCAAGTATCTTCAATGTAGAAAATTTCCCAACTCTGGTTGAAGCTGTTGGTAGGTTTAGAAAGACACATAAATGCTGACAAAAAAAATCAGCTTTATGAGGAGGGGATGTTAACATGTTTATAATTTAGCATAGAAAAGTTATGCAGGCTGTCTGTTTTCCATCTCCAAGGCTATTGCAGATCCTCTTGTCCAGTAGGGTTAGCACAGTAATCCAAGGACTGTTAGATTTCCACATTTACACAAGATTGTGTCTTTCAAAATGAACCCAAAAACCCCTTGTGGGTTGCCAGTCACTATAAACTATGCTCTGTGGATGCAGAGTCTGTTCTTGTTGGAAAGAGACTTGTTGGAAAGACCAGAAACTTGGCTTAAGAGGTTGAGATCTTGATATCTGTGCAGGGACAGCAATGCAAATGCTAAACTCATGTGTGTGCTGGGAACCAGCTTGCATTTCATCCTTGCTTTGTTGTCCCCTACCTGCAACTTTTGACTGTCCAAAATTCAGCGTATCCCACTTTTGACGTTTATATGTAATATGTATAAACTGTTCTGTTCAAGATTATGTGTTTCGTTTTCTCCTTTCCTCCTTTTTTCCCCCTCCATTCACAACAGCCTTTCTAAATACAATGGCATAAATTCAGTCATGATGGAAAGACTTGTACCTAGAGGATAAAAGAAAAATCTGCTGGAAATAAGATTGTGCCTCATTGCAAAAGTGAGGTGAATGGCTGAAATGCTTTTTCATGAAATATTTCATGAAACTGTTTCTTTCGCTCTGTAACTTCTGCTGGAGTGATGGTTGCAGCACTTCACTACTGTTGCTGTTGCCACTGATGGGAAATAAAAAGTAGCATGGAAGTCATAATAGACTGAGGAGTTTCTAGAAAATCCTTTTTTTTTTTTTTTTCTCCTGTCACTGGAATTCTGTTTGTGACGTTGTGGGGAGGATGTCTTGCTGAGGCTTTTTGTTGCTTTTTGCAATTTTTCCTAAGGAGGATCAGGACTGGTCTGACTTGTTGTGCATATATGTTTCTGTCATCTTGTGTTTTCCCACTGTTTGAGTGAATATATGTGCTTTGTTATTTGTTTTGGACAGATCCTGTGTCTTTGGATCTTGGAATGTCTTTTTTCTCTGAGTCTTAAGAAAGTTTCCATCCCAGAGACAGTGCTTATGTACTTAAGGTATTACTCCACAATTGCTGTAAGATTAAGTGGAAATGTCTAAATGGAGGCTGTTAATTTAAGAATCCGTGTTTGGGATTATGGATTTCCTCTGGATACATTGTGAGGGACAGGCACTGAGGAGTGGTCCTTAGATTGGACTGGGAATAACTTTTGGTGGCAAGTTGCATGTCAAGCACAGGCTATGGAGAGGCTATGAAGGGGGAGGAAGTTACACATGAAATGTAAATTGCATGTGGAAAAGCTGAGGAGATGAGCAGATGGAATGGCAGGTGATTAGAGAAATGCAGCTGTGATGTGCAGTTCTGCCCACCAGCACCAGAGTTCTGTGTTTCTTTTTCTCACAGCGCTTTACTTTTTGGCCTCCTTTTTGAGAATTAAACTTAAAACTGAGTCTTGCAGACCTTCTTTCTACATATGAGAAAGGAAAGTTATTAATGGTTTTTTTAAACTACAGAGTGCCAGAGATATTCACACCCAGCCCAGCAGAAAGGGTGGAAAGCCAAAAATGTATGGGTTTTTCCTTTGAAATGAAAATATTTCCTCAGCTCTTATAAAGATTTAGAGCTTTAGTTTCCAAGATAGCACCCCTGTTGCTAATCCCATCTCTACTCTGTGGGATATCTCAAGTGACACACCACTAACATTTGAGGTAAAAATAGGCTCTTTTGCTGAGTGATGGTAAGGAGCATCAAAACTTCTGTTGTTTGAAGTTATCACATAGTCACGCTCATTTACACGCTGCTCATGCTGACCTATCTCAACTAGCAGAAGACTGAGCATAGGCACAAAGAGATTGGAGGAGAGCAGTTCTTTATCTCGTGGAAAATCAATGCTTGAGTGTTTCACTTAGATGCAATGTGAAAATGGCTTTTTATTGCGGTTAGGATTTTTTATCATTTCTAGGTTTTATCTATGAATTTTATTCACTAATGTGAATAAAATCTGTGACTTAAATCAATATTAAAGTGTTGGGAGATCAGCAGCAGGTGAGAGATGCCTCTTCAGAGCACTGTGGGGTTATTTAATGCAGGTTACTGATGTGGTATTTGAAAGCATGATGTTTTTCCTTTCAGTATACGTGAGAGATATATTGAAATTATTGATTTGGCTTTGAACATCCAGTAATGTCCAGGTAGCTTTTACAAATGCCTCCTGGGTTTTCTGTATGTGTCTTGATTTTTTTCCACCTGCTATGCTAACAAAAGGCTAATTTCAAGTAAAGCTTTTGCAAAGATGTGAAATGCTGTCCTGTCTTCAGCATCTTGCCTGGCACTTTGCTGTCATTCTCAGCTTTGCTTTCAAACCTGTTCCTTGCTTCCTTCCCACTCCCTGCCAAAGAATCCAATCAGCCTTGCAGCAGGTAATGTGTGTAATAAATATAACCCAACCCAGAAGGGACCATTGCCTCTGTAGCACCATGTCTGGAGCAAGTGGGATCTAAAGAGTGCACATGCACATGGGAGAATGACACCTTTGCTCCACAGAGTCTTTATTTGTTCAAAGTGGAGCAAAGCTGTGAACAGAGCGGGAGCCAGAGCTTCCATGCTGCAGCCAGCTGTCATTTTCCTTGGGAAGTGGGATATTATCACTCACATCTGAATTAAACCTGCTGACTGTCACGAATGCTAAGCTGTCACCTGTTCACAGGCATGTCTCTTTCCTTTCCATGTTGTAACCTTGCTGGTCAAGATACTTTGTAAGGTAGTTCCTGATTCATCCTCTACATTAGGTACCTGAAACATTGCTCAGGATTAGTATACATTAGGTGGGAGCAAAAGATGTGAAAGATTTATTTTACTTCACTTGGTGGCAGCTGTGGAGCTTTACTAAAGCAAATTGTTTAACTCAAAATTTCTCAACCTGAGACTGGAGTGCCTGTGTGCTCAGTAAGCAAATCCCTTGCAGAAGATGCTGGCTCAAACCACACCTGATGAGGAGAAATAGGTGGTGGCAATGCAAAGCTGTTAAGCTTTGGCTGGGATAGAGTTAATTATTTTCCTAGTAACTGGTAAAGTGCTCTGTTTTGGATTTAGGATAAGAATAAAGTTGGTAACACACTGATATTTTAGTTGTTGCTGAGCAGGGCTTACACTAAGGCGTTTTCTGCTCTTCACCCCACCCCATCAGTGAGTGGGCTGGGGGCCACAAGAGGCTCAGAGGAGACACAGCTGGGACAGCTGACCCCAGCAGGCCAAAGGGATATTCCATATCACATGGCATTATGCTCAGTATAGAAAGCTGGGGGGAAAGCTGGCCCGGGGCTGCTGCTCAGGGACTGGCTGGACATTGGGTGGTGAGCAACTGCGTTGTGCATCACTTGTTTATCATTACTGTTATTGTTATTGCTAATATTTTTTCCTTCCTTTTCTGTCCTATTAAGCTATCTTTATCTCAGCCTACAAAGTTACTTCCTCCCCCCCAGTTCCTTCCCCTGTCCCACTGAGGGGCAGTGAGCAAGTGGCTGTGTGGTGTTCAGCTGCCTGCTGGCTTAAG
The DNA here is from genome assembly GCA_013397895.1 of Origma solitaria. Taxonomy (NCBI): domain Eukaryota; kingdom Metazoa; phylum Chordata; class Aves; order Passeriformes; family Acanthizidae; genus Origma; species Origma solitaria. The sequence continues at coordinate 768,699 of VZRL01006554.1, forward strand.
CAATGCCACAGGGCTGTGAGGATTTATTTGGATTCCCAGCAGAGGAGCTGGGACTGTCCATCAGGATGCAGTGGATGGGGAGGCAGCCCAGCAGCCACCTGGTTTGGTACCTTCATTTGGCACCTCTTGCACCATGTGTGCCAATGGAACCCACTGGGGAGGACAGGGAGAGCAACAGTGAGATTGCTGCTGCTTCTGCAGGGCAGTGCCTGCCTCCAAACCTGTTAAAAGATCTTGCTGGCGCTGGTTATTAATTGCTCTCTTAGCCCTATTTTATGCCCATGGCCTGTAAGCGATGGCATGCCATGTTTAAATTGAATTTGTCTTGTGCAAGGCCTGCAGGATACAGTATGGATGCTCCAGCCTCCCTGATTACCTAAAATTATTAAATAATTTTGCAATGGATAATGATCATTGTAAATACATTTAGAAACATTTGTTTTGAAATGCATGTCTTTTAAAAGACCCCCCTTTTTTTCCTGTTTCTTTTTTTAAAACAAAACCCATTATCTGTTGGTGAAAAGGCGTCGGAGGAAGTGTCAAAATCTCTGCAAGCAATGAAGGAAATTCTGTGTGGGACCACGGACAAAGAGCCACCCACAGAAATTGTGGCCCAGCTGGCGCAAGAGCTCTACAACAGTGGCCTTCTAGTGACGCTTATTGCCAACCTGCAGCTGATAGATTTTGAGGTAGGTCAGCATCCATGATGTTTTTTCACCTCCTTAGTCTTAGTGTTGTCAGTGAGTAGAGCTGTATTTTTCTGAAGTCTAAATAATTTAATTGCATTCCAAACTGTTTTTCACAGGCTGAAGAAAGTAGCTGCTCTAGATTAGTTGGTGTCCTGAAAGACATGCTCATACACTGGCAGTAAATCTGATCTTTTAAAATTAAAACAAAACAGTAAAGAAATACTGCCATGTGTATCCGAACAAGATAGGAAATGGTATTGGGAATACTGACTAGGACCAACCTTGTAAACTGCAGTGATGATCTTTGGGGTAGTGCAACGAGAGCTACCTGCTGTCTCTGAAAAGTGTGTCCGATTTAGAAGGGGTTCAGGGACATGGAATAAAAATAATTGGAAGCATGGAAAATTTCATGTGACAAAGACTGAAAGAATTAGAATGGTCTAGTTGAGATGAAAGGAGTTGAAAAACATGTTAAAAACAGATAGCAGGTCACAAGGTAATTTGGGTGTCCCCCACTTAATTGTTTGGATTAAAAAAAGAAAGGCGTATGGCAGGATTACTATGAGTGTATATATATATATATAAAATTTAATTTAATATATTTATGTGTAAAATTATATATTCTGTGGAACTTCTTTCCAGCTTTGTTGCTAAGGGCAAAAACCTAGTATTAAGACAACTAAACTTGCTTATAAGTAAGGAGAAGAAGAGTTATAGTAGCAAGGATTGCAGTAATTCAGGATAAATATAAACTCTTTTAATTGACTGTTGATGGATAGGGACAGGAATAAACTCTGTCACTGTCAGGTCATTGTCATATTCTTGTGGTTTACAATCAGCTGTGATAGTGGCCCCCACGGACTGCTGTTACAAGTTCCATGATTTCTGTGGCTCCTGAGTGCTGGTGACTCTTCACAAGTGTCTGACCATCAGTGGGAAATCCCCAGCTCCCAGGAGCCAAACCTCCACCGCTGAGATCTGAAAGAGGAGCAGTACCCAATGTGCAGGCAGCTGCTGAAGAGAAAATTCAGTTTCTCAAAGAGATCTGATTCTCTCCAAGACACCTTTTGTGGAAGTCACATGTAGGAGTTATTTGCTTTCCATTTTCTAAATGAATGAAAGGGAGAGATATGGTTATGTTTTCTTTTTCCTGCTCTGCCTCCTACCCCCAGTAAATCCAGGATCAAGGACTGACTTATTTATTTTGTATTAATTTTTGAAAATGTTGTTAGTGGAATTCTCTCACTCTTGCTCAGGTCTTAAGTTCAGGAGGTTTTTTTTTTTTTAATGCTAGAATTTAATGAGAACATTTCCTTTATCTTTTCTGTGCCTCCTCTGGTTACTGTTAAATATCATAATTACAAAAATACTCAAAACCCAACAACCCAAGCTGTTAAGAAACCCTTTAAGAAAAGTGGAGAAGAGGGGAGGAGAAGATACTCTTTGCGCAGTAAGGACACTACTGCATATTTTAGTTACATGACAGTCTGTATTGCTTCTGTCAGAAAAAAACTTCTGTGTGAGCATATTGAACACACAGTCTTTAACCGCAAGCACTGGATGAAATACTTAATCTGTTGTTGAATTGCTGTTATTACAAACAATTCTAATAGTTCTTATTGCAAAATAGATTTTTTCATTGCAAAACCTTTCTAATCATTTAGCCAAGCTGTTATACATGTTCTTTTGACAAAACACTGGAAATGAAATGTCACTGAACAAGAGGACAGTAAGAGCATGTGGTGCTTTGTCTTCATGCTCCCACTGGCTTTTCCAGTTTATCAACTTTTCTGTTTCCATTTTGTTCTATTAGTGGCCACAGTTGGTATTTAAGTTTCTTTGTTGAACAAGCAATTTCATCACTCTATAACATGCAAGTTAATCTTTTGATCCGTGCGTAATGGTAGAAAGCAAATCATAAATTACTGAAAATCTGATTTCTGAAGGCAATAATGTTACTTTGCTTCGTCCTGACTTCCTGTCTCCTCCTCACCAACCCTGTCACTCACTTTCATCCCAGTTCTTCACAGCTGAACTTCCCTTTGAAAGATGTGTTTTCTAAGACGGTATAGGCAAGACTTGCACACGTCCATCACACGTCCATAGAAAACACAGATTTATTGCTTCTGCCACTCAAGAAACAAGATGTAATTTCAGTGATGATATTGTTTGAAGCATTAAAGTCAGGTTTGAGCAGGAGCCCAGAATCAAGATCAGACTGGATTTTTAGAAATTTAAAATATGAAATTTATTTTTGAACTTTGAAGAACTGAGGCAAGTGTGCACGCAGACAAAGTCATCTTAAAATGTAGATGTTACTGTGTGTAAGCCTAAAGGTTCACAAACTGTAAAGCCTCTAAAATAGGCAACAAATCACTGCAAGCCCAGGACTGGTGATGTTACAACCTTTCCCTTACTTTGCCTTGAAACAGGAGCTAAATTATGGCATAGGTATCATACAATTTGTTCTTTATAAAATGCATCCTTGGCAGGTTTTTTTTTTGTTCTTGTCTAGCCGCTTTCTCTTCATTCTGCCTTATCTTGTGCTTTAGGGGCCATATGTATTTCATTATAAGGCAAAATCCACTTGCAGATCCAAGTAAGGAGTGTTTCAAAAGTACTCCTACAATTTTAATGTATGTCAGGTGGTGAGGGAAGTCTGTCTTGGTTCCCTCCTATCTGCCTCCATTCCCTCCTGGAGAAGGCAGGCAGATCAACTCTGGTTTTCACTATCACTGATCTCTAGAAAATTAGCCATGATTGGATACATATATCTATATCTATTCCTCTCTGCTTGTAGATATTATGCAGCAATGCACTCAGCATTAAGTAACTAATATAAAATTTGGCATAACAGAGAGAATAACTTAATTTTTGGCCATCTTTACCTCACCCTTTCAACAGCTCTTCTCTGTCTGGATTGTTTTCTTCTTGGAGTAACTGCTGAAGCCCCTGGGGGTCACAGGATTCCAGGCATATGATATGGTTGTTGTAAAGATAGGAGAGAATAGGATGACTTTATACAGAATTATCCAACTTGAAAGGATGTCCAAGGGTCAAAAAAAGTGTTGCAGACAAAGGCAGATGGACTGGCCTGCTCTAATTTGATTCTCCTGTTTAATTCCCTAAGTCTCCAAGTCTCCAAGCCAGCTGGGCTGGAATGAGTAGAAAAGCAGAATATTTTGTGTTTCTTAGCACTGATTTATTTGTAGAGGTGAAACCAGGGAATTTTCCTCCATGTGAAACTATCTGCTCCTTGGCCTCAAGCATTCAATAAGTTCTCTGCCAAGGAATGTTTGTCTTCCCAAGACAGATCAATGAGCATGTATAGATTATAAGTGACCTTTTGCTTTAGCTTGCCCTGTGCATAGTGACCTGCTGTTGACTCAGTGCCTTGGTTACTGGTCCTTAGTGCAGCTGTCTCCCACCTCCCTTAACTTCACACATCAATTTGTCTCCTGTGCCAGGGGAGAAAGTGGTGGGGGAGGAAGAGGCTTCTAATGCAAGAACCTTGTGAACCCTGTGGCTGAATAGAACATGATTTGGAAAGATCTTCTAAAAAGCTGTTTGCACAGGGAAGCATTTGAAGACAAAGGCGGTTGTGTAGATAGGTGCATACAGCACAAAATTAGAACAAAGAGAAGGATTGTAGTTTTGATTAAAGCAGTGACATGTATGTGGCGCAGCCATTTTACTGGTAGTAGTTATTTAATCTGTCATGGGAAATAATGGGCACAGTTTAAATTTAACCCTGATTTTCAGAAATGCAGTCACAATTGGAGTTGTTTGCATTTGACTAATGAAAAGCTTTAGCTTTTTAAGTGTAGGTGGTGTGGCAGTGTATTGGTAGCAGCTTGATAACTTACATGTGGAGGCTACAGGAGGAACAGTACACACAGCAGCAGCATGCTTGGCTCAGGGTAGTGGCTTGCTTTTATGGTGTTTTAGTGTTTCTTTTAAAAGTAGCCACGGACTTGCTTGACAATGTAAGAGGAATGCACATCTTCATTTAGGAAAAGAAAGGTGCAAATGGGAATGGGGCAGTCAGGAGCCTTCAGAGCCGCCTGAAGGAGGTAGCCTTCTTGTGGCATTGGAGAAACAGCAAATATGAGGCAGTGAGACTGTGGAGAAAAAATAAAAGATTGACTTGTTCTGTTTTCAATTTCATTTGTACTTTAAATAGATATTATAGTAAATGGTCATTTGCTCATGTTTTTCTAAGCAAAGATATATTTTTCTTCTTTAACAGGGCAAAAAGGATGTTTCCCAGATATTCAACAACATCTTGAGAAGACAAATTGGCACACGCAGCCCTACTGTGGAATACATTAGTGCCCATCCACATATCCTATTCATGCTTCTAAAAGGGTAGGTGCTTTAATTTGATTTTCATTAAAGAGCATTGCCTGGAACACGCTGGCATTGCAGTTGAACTACTTTCTCACTTTTAGTTAAAAAGAAAAAAAAAAAAGGATTTTCAGATTTTGTTCCAGATTTCTTACTTTGTTTCTTTTATATTGACTTTCTTTCTGTGTAACTCTATACTTTTTAATGACTGTATTATTTCATTTGGCTGTTATTTCTTCACCAAATTTCATGTTAAAATAATTACGTGCTTGTTGTTTCTGACTGCTCCCCATGTGATATGTACTTCAGTTCTCACCATAAACTGTTGTGTAGCAATGTTGGTGACTGCTGAGGTTCATTTAGAACTTTTTGCATTATAGAAGTGACCAACAATGTCTGTAAATAACTGGAGTCAAACTGGACCACTGTGTGGTAGAACAAAAAGAAGGAAAAATGCATTAAAAGAGTAGTTGTGCCTGTGAAACACACAGACTTTTCTAATGCTTGTGGCCACAAGTAAACTCCAACTTTAAAATAATTCTGCAACTAACCTCCACCACTTTTAGCATTAAATCCTTTTTTTTTTTTTGGTCTTTTTTAACCTCAGGGAGTCAATGCACAGCTATAACCTGGTGGGTCCCAAGATAAAGTGGCCAAGGAGGGGGAATAGACTCCCATGTGGAAAGGACATCACTTGTAGTTGCATTCAGGAATGCACAAGTGTGAGCCTAAACCACTTGAGGTTTCTGTACCCTTTACTTTTGACAAAAGCACATTCTGTTCAGTGAGCAGCTTTGCTTTTCCAGCCCTTGAAGTCTACTATTTTCTGCTCAATATTCTTTTGACTTTAGGATTCTTTTGTTTTTTCCTAAAGAAAGGAGAATATATGTCACTGGGATTAAGTAACTGATGAGGGAATTAGTACATTTATTAGCTGATCAGTATGGAACAATGTGAACTCTCATAGCAGTTTTATGGTCACACTGGTAGAAGCCATTCAAAGCCATGGTACAAGCCTTTAAAACTAATGGTTATTAAGCAAATGATTTTTTTTCAGTGTGTCTTTCTTGCTTTTGAGGTTGAAGAGTTGCATTTTTACCATTTGCTCCATAGCCAGGAAAGTACTTAAGCACCATCTAAGGTTGTGCATGGCAAGGCTGCAGCCCCAAGGGTAAAATTCCCTTCAGCAAGCCTCCCACCTCTCCCAGGGACAGACACAGCCAGGAGAAGTCTAAGCACAGGAGTCCTTTAAAATAGTTATTTCTTTCAGAAGTGGCCACATTCCAGCACAGCTGAGTAAGGAAAAAGTAACCAAGACAACTAATCAGTCCCAGGGATTTCAAGAACGATAAGCTTGTGGCTGAGCATGGTGGCAAAGCTCTTGGTTGCTGGGACTGGAGGAGATCTGGACCTGCTGCCTTCCTGGCAGGGCAGAGTTCTGGGAACCCAGGCAGGTGTCTGGGCTGAGCTGGGTCCTGCTCTTACAAGTATTGTGATCTGTTGTGATTTAGGTTTAATTTTGAAACTCTTGACTTGTTTTGTGTTATTAAATGCCAGCTTCTTCAGAAAGGAAACCAGTAAGGTAGTTAAATGCATTTTGGTTTCATGTGTTCATTAAAATTCACCGAAAAGTAATATAAACCTCAAAGTAGTAGTTTCAGAACAGTGATGATAATTCTCTCCATCATTGTTGTAAACTGTTTTTAATTTCATATGTATGCGCAATCATTTTCTTCCCTTTTCTCTGTCTTTGCTTTTTCAGTTTTTCACTCATTTTGATCTTGCACGTTGCGCATGTATCACTACCATATGTCTGGGTTTTATTTAAAGATAAAAAATATTTTTGGATTATGTCCCAGATTTTCTTTGGCATCTGTGGCAACCAAGAATAAGATGATAGTAAAGTTTTTATGCATATATGCTTCTGACAGACATTTTACTGTAAGTGACCTGAGCGAGTGGATGAATTTAAATGGCATCACTTAGATGCTTTTTTTGGAGAATCCTGCTGCATGCAGCAGCATGTCTGTGGTCCTCAGCCTCCTTGTTCATGATGTCTTGACTAGCCCTCTGCAGTACTGCACTGGCTTAGAATTGCCTTTTCTGGAATGTCTTGTTAAAAAGTGCAGTTGAATCCATCAGCAGAAGTCCTGAGTCACTCCTGCCCAGTCCTGACAGTCGTACCTGAGCAGTTGCTGCAGAACAGCCTAATGATTCAAACATAATGATGCCTTCCCTGCCTGTGTTCTGCTATTGGGACTGTCTGAAAATGAGACCTGAAATCTGTGCCTGCAGTCAGGGCAAGGTCCTGAACACACAGCTTGCTGCACGCCCATGGCATGGGGTGTGTGTGTGCAGTCAGCTACAGGACTGGGAAACAAACATCTTGTGTTAGACACCATCACACGAAAATGTGACTTGAGGACATGTTTTCATATTTATTTAATGCTGAATGAATGATATTATTTATATTATATAGATATATATTTATATAATGCTATA
>VZRL01006554.1:776282-816282 GCA_013397895.1 Origma solitaria
AATACGTTTAAAGAAAAGTGGGTTTGGCTGACATGTGCCATTCTGTGTTTGTTACATGACATCATGACATCACCTGGAGAGAAAAACAAAAATCACCTCTACCATGACTATAAAAGAAATGGCCCAGGACTACTGTCATTGTTGTGCTTCTGTTGGATGCAAAATTTCCTCTGCCTCCTGTCAGTCCCTGACAGCAAAAGGTTGCTTTTTTGTGGCTTATTGTGAGCTCTGTTGAGTGGGAAGGATCTTCAATCAGAGCTCCCGCCCAGTGTTTCCTGTCTCATACTCCAGTGGAACTGCCAGCTTGGGATAACAGTTCCTACCTTTTAACCTTCATTTTACTTGTTGCCTGCTTCCTTCCAGCTTCTCAGCTTCAGAAATCACACAGCACATAGTTCACTTTTTTTTTTCCTTTCATTTGTGTAGGTTATTTGACTTTGCTGCTGCATGAGGACTTGCTTTAATAGCATCTTATTCTCTGTGTGCAGGCTTTGTGCATAGGATTTCAGATGGGTACAGTATTTGGTGTACATAGAAAACCAGTTGTATTTGGGCCAATTTTTTTTTTTTCTCTGGTGTCAGCCTATTGCATTAACCCAGAAATAACTTTGGTCCTTTGTAGTTTTAAATATTTTCCCTCTAGGACAGTGACTGTTGAGGACTTAATTTATGGCACTTGCATTGTTTCTCTCAAGTGACAAATTTATAAGCTTCTTTGTGAATATATCTATATCTATATCTATATATCTATATGTATCTCATGCCACATGCTGTCTCTAACCTAGACACTGCCCCAACCTGTGTTGTGATTACTTCTTCATATCACAATGCAGTTAAAGCTTTAATGGTATACTGGCTGAGGTTGTAGAATTCCCTTTGAGTTTATGCAAGGATAAACTCAGGCAATACAAGTAGTATAAAATCAGGTCAGAATATATCTGTTTAAGACCTTGTGTCTCCCAGGCTTGATGCCTTCCAAATCTCCTGCCTGTGCTCCTCATCTTGTACCATCTTCTGCACTAACCATGCAAGAATGATTCCTTTTACACACAGATGCATCTCTGCTCTCAGTCTTGCCTCTTTCAACCTCCACAATAAGTGTTTTGAAATACTTCAGGTTCATTGTCTCATTTTCTAGTTCTCTCCAGTATTCACTGTGTGGGGGTTTCTTTAGGTTGTAAGTTCAAACAGAGAAGAACTCAGTATTTTTTTTTTTTTCTGCTCTGGAAACACATCAGCATAGAGGACTTATTGCTCATTAGAAGTGATTTTGAAACACATTTCTATCATTCCTGCCTGGTGGCTTTGCATGTAAGTGTGGGTGCAAAGGACATGCTAGCTATGACTGGGCAGCCTGTAAACTTCTTCCAGGCATATTCCAGGAGCCAAACCCAACTTCCCTCGCTTATGTGAACAGCCAAAGGTCCATAACCCACTTCCAGATAATGGAGCATTTCACTAAGAATGAATCAGTTGATACTTAATGTTTTTAAAAGTTATTGTGCTGGAAACAATGTAATTTGCTTTTATTCCAACCAAAATATTCATTAGCCAACTATTAAATATTTTCCTGGCTGCACTCCTAGGAGCAGCTCTGCCTCATTTTCCTTGAAAATTAGTGTTCCTGTTAATGGAGTTGATGCCTTGATGGGAAACATCAGCGAATTTCTGTTGTCTGAAGAGTTAGAAATTAAAGTTTGCAAGTGCTTCCCCAAACCAAAACAAATAGGGGCTTGAGTCCCTGCATTTCCTTGAGGGTGGGAAGCTTCATTTGCCTGTTTGGAATAGCAATTCATTTTTCATTAAGCCAACTATTGTTGACAGCAGGTTGAAGTATGCAGCTCTGGTATGCTTGCAGAACACTACTGTTCTTTTAAATTGCAAGCTGGTGGTAAATTTGAGGGCCCACTCACTTACAGCACAGATGGCATTTTGTGTTTTTCTTCCTTTTTTTTTTTTTTGTATTTCTTTTGGCCTAGTGATAGGAATTAATTGTGCAAGGGAAAAATGATGCTGATAAGCTCTGGGTGACAATACACTGTTCTGATATAGTATAACCAGTTTATTGAAACAGAGAGTGCTTTCTGTCCCTTGGACTTTACCACTTTCACATGATTTCTGGAAGACTGCTGGAAGAAGTTCATTTTAAGTCCTTCTTGACTGTTGTATTTCATCCTTTTTTAAAAATGTGTTTCTAACAGGTGTGTTTCAGATTAATTTCAGTTTTAAAGGAAGTAAGACTTTATAGAAATAGAAGATTATATTAATTGTCTCTCCCCCTCCCTCCTTTCCTTTCCAAACTTGAGACAAGTGCTGGCTCCTGGCTATTGCAATGCATGTGCCATAACAGGATTGTAACGTGAGGAATGGGTAGTTGTTTCCTGAACACAGCCATAGCCTCTGCAAAGAGGGATTGAGCAGAATTCCTCTTAACTGCAAAAGAAAGAAGATTTTCAGAGCTACAGAAAGCTTAAACCTGTGTAGACTGCCTGGAGAGACTCTTCCTACCTTCCTTGTTAATATCCTAGAGCAATATGTCCTCTAGAAGAGGAGTGGGAGGTGATGGATGGCCATGAGGTGTTACAGTTTTCTTGGATAAACAGAGGAGCTCAGAATTAAATCTGAGAAGAGAGGTTATTATATTGTACAGGCTGTGCTTTCTCACAAATCCAAAAGGGTGAAGGAACTCTGTTGAAATGTTGCACACTCCCCATGGTCTTTCTACAGAGAGGAGGTGTAGTGAAAATTTACACTGAAATGTGTTTTGGCTTGGGAAGAGAGAAGTTTGCAGTGAAAAATTCTGGCAGCCTTATCTGTCTGTCTGCCCCTAAGCTTTGGGATGAGGTCCTGCAGCTGGGTACAGCTGAGTACTGTGGTTGGGAGCTGCCCTCCATGTGTGGTGTCCCCTCTGGCGCCTGCATTCCCTGGGCTACAAAATTCCCAGTTGCTAGAAAAGTGCCTGTTTATCTTTGTTCTTCTATGTTTTGATATTTTCTGTTTCTCTTAATTCTCCAGATATGAATCCCCAAATATTGCCTTACGTTGCGGAATTATGCTGAGAGAGTGTATCCGTCATGAACCCTTGGCCAAAATCATACTATTTTCAGAACAGTTCAGAGACTTTTTTAAATATGTGGAAATGTCAACATTTGATATTGCTTCTGATGCCTTTGCTACATTCAAGGTAAATTTTTCAATACCTGCATCACAGTTTGTGTCAAAAGTAGTACTCCATAAGAAGTCATCGCTGAGTGCTGTGTTGCTTTGAACTGGGTGGCTTTTTTACTGTTCGGTAAAGTATATAATTAACCCTTGGTCTGATTATAGCAGGATTCACAACAGTGATCAAGTCTGCAAAGAATCTGTAGAGAAATGTAAATCTGTATTTAATTAACATTCTTCACCTTGATAACCCATGGTCTTTTATGCTGCCATTTAAAACTCAAATTAATCATGTATTACACACAGTTCTTGTAAAACATGTAATCTTTTTCTCTCCCTACCTTCCCCCAAGACAAACCCTGTGCCCATCATGACCACACCTGTAAATAGAAGGCATCATTTAAAACTAACATTTGAAATCATTGTAATTTTTGCTCTCCATTCTGAGCTCAGCAGTCAAGTTTAGATTAATGCCAAGCCTACTGATTATTTTACAATGTATTCATAGTCTTACTTTTGTGACCCATGGTTCAGTGTAAAGACTGTAGTGCTAAAAGCTAAGCAGGTGGAAGCACTGCATGGGCTCCCTATAGAGTTTGTGTTGTATTAAAAACGAGGTTGAGTAAAGCTGCCAAATTTCTTGGAGTTTGAATGTGACCATCATCATTCCCACCAAGTACTAGTATAGCCTTTGAGGGGGAAAAAAAAAAATTCAGTGCCTGTGAACTTCCCATATAGAAAGACTAATTTATTTCTGAAAAACAATTTAAGAAAGCTGAGGGAAAATTTTTTAGTTAAAGACTCGTCTAAATATAGATGTAACTCCTTTTTTTTCTTATATCACTGACCTCCTTGCTGTCATAGAAACATATTGTTTATTCTTTCCTTTCAAAGCTTATTAGAAACATAATTAGATAGACCTTAGGAGTAATTGTAAAGAATGTCAGAGCTCAGCTCAGTGATTCAACATATACTGAAACCCTGCTTTTTACTGGTTTTTACTAACCTGCTGAATGGGATAAAGATTTACATAATGGAGATAATGTTGCATTCTTCAGTAATGACTTGAGCAGGATTAGCAATTCAAATCATCCATTAATCAATAGAAGCATCTTTCCCTCATTTTAAGTTGTGCTGTTGTGGTGTCCATTAGATAAAGGTTATGAAAGTCAAAGTAGCTCAGAAACATGGACCAGGTATAAAAATGCAATACAACTGAGATATTTAAATCTTCTGTTTCTGGCATTTTACCCTATGCTCAGAAGAATATTTGTGTCTGGTCAGAAAAAGTACTCCGGGACTCAGTTCCCAGCTTGACAGAAGAGATTTGCATCTTCTCCCCAGGTCCTGCTTTGAGCACAACAGCAGAGTGTGTTGTTGGTGATGGAGTCTTCACCCCAGCCAGGAGGCAGGATGGGGACAAGGGTCAGTTAGGTTGTGGCAAGGACTCTAGACTGCTACAACCCTCCCCAAAAGAGAAGGATTGATGTTGTTCACAGATCTACAGCTGTAGAATGTACTTCTGTCCCCTGTGAACTCAGTGTATTTTTAGGAGGGTATAAAAATAGGATTCTACATCGTCACATGCACTGGAAAGAGAGGAGTATGAGGGCAGTTCATCCTCAGACAAAGGACAGAAATTGCCTTTTAAAATGCTTGGGGGAAATGTATAAATGGCATTTTTAGGTTTTTTTAAATTGCCTCTTAGCACCTCATACATGGGCAGTTCTGGAAATAAACCAGCTGCTCATCTCATCTCATCTCCTGTTTGTCTGTTACTCTGAATAGCTGGAACAGCAAGAAGTGATGTGGAAGTGATTGAGTCATGAAATATGGAGCTACCTCATTTCTAATACTGGAAAAATAAGTGCTGTGATTGTTTGCTGGCTGGATTACTGAACTCACGCTTTCAGTTCTGTTGCCCCCATGTTGTGTTTGTAGTGTTGCCACCGGGGTGTCTGGTTCAGAGCTGAAAGCCTTGGATAGTCTATGCACCTGAGGAGGGCTTAATTAAATGTGCATTAAAGTCTGAGGATATTTATAGTAGGGAAGTACTGGAATTTTTTATGATCTGGAGATGTACTTCTTAATTAAAGTTATCCAGGTGCACTGCAGAGAGGAAACAGAGCTGTTTAAAATGCAGAGGAAAAGGGATTGTATTTCAAAGTATAAGCTGGCTGTGGAGGGTGCAAGCAGCTGTTGGAATGTGCTGGCTGAATGCCGCTGCTCCATGCTTCCTTGTCATTTCCTATGAAAGACTAATTTTGGATTATATTTCATTTGTGCCCCCTATTGAATGATGTTGTACTTGCCTCTAAGTGCCCTGCATAAAACCTCCCGAATCACGTGTTTCACTCAGCTTTTAAAACTGCTGTCGCTGCTGTCCTGCTAAATGAAGGGATGTATTTAAAACAGGCACTGAATTTTGAAGCACTCTGCTTTCCTCTTATAATTGATGGTAAAAATAAATTAAAGGATTAGTATGTAAAAGATTTTTCTTTATTTGTGAGGATGTGTCTGTGCATCTGCTTGAGCTCCTCATGAGCTTCAGCCTCTGCTTGGGTAGGGAGACCAAGAAAAAGATTATGAAAAACAGCAGAGACTGCTTCACTGAAAAATACCAACTTGAATGGACTTCATCAGGCATTTATTGTGATCAGTGTTATGCTTTAAAAGAAGCAGTAAGATAAAAATCATACTTAAATGCCTCACACTAGCCACTCCATTTCATAGTAAAAAGTTTAATCCATTTCATCCAGTAAAAAGACTCAATTTCTTCTGGAGCTGAACATTTGCATCTCTGTCACTGTGCACCAGGATCCCCATTCTGCAGGAGAGGTTCCTTTAATTTAAATTTGAATTAGTTGGCCTTTTAGAATGGGAGGCATCCCACCCAGCTGTTGGAAAGATCTGCTACTGTTTTTTTCAGAAAGCCAACCTTGGGCAGAAAAAGCTCCACAAAAGGGACTCATTCCACTTACCTGAGACTCCCTCCTGGGAAGGGAGTGGAGATGGAGGGAGCCTGAATGGCTTAGCTTAGGTTGGTGTCTAGCTTTCATTATTAAATAGCTAAATGCATATACAGTGGTTGAATCAGAGTTTTCCTTGTTGTATTCTTGGAGATGAGCAATAGCAGTTCAGGCTTAGCGTCATTCCCAGCTGTGGGGTGGCATGTTGATCACTTTTGTCTTGGAGACCATAGCTCATCCTCCATGAAGGTTTAATTTACTTTCTTCCTTTTCCCCATCCCTGTTTAATGTGAGTCCTGTGCACTATGACCTATCAACAATAAGAAAAGGTGGGAGAGAAACAGGAATAAAGAGTATCAGAATAATTCTATGTTGATTCTGTTAGCATTACATTAACTGAGTTCTCCTTAAATCCTCCCAAACACATAATGAATGCAGTGTTGTCTATAGAAATCATGTTGTAAATGCCTTCTGGTCAAAAGTGCTGAAATACATTTGAGAATCAAGGGACCATCAAAGGACTGTGCTCTCTCGGGTAACCTTTCTCTGTTCTTCCCCAGGACCTGTTAACACGACACAAATTGTTGGTGGCAGAATTTCTGGAACAAAATTATGATGTAGTAAGTATCAATCCTGAAAGACTTTTTAAAAAATCTATTTATGCATGGCCGGGAAAAAATGCACGGAGGGTTTCATGCTCCACATAAACTCCTCACATAGGACTGCAAAACCAAACACTGCTTTGTACTAGAGCAGAATTCGTGCCTGGCATGTGACATGCGGGTACCCCCTCTGCACACGCCTGGCGACACATGCCAAGATTTCAGGAGAACTCACAGTTTATGAGCAAGTTTTATTCCTCTCTGCGTGCATTGGATCTCCTCACATGTGAACAGAATTGAAACTTCACGTGAACAGATCACGGGGGAAAATTCGTGCATAGTTTTAAACAGTTCTGTGATACCCCACCACTGACAGGGCCATACCAGTGTTATTTATAATACTTCAGGACAGTGGAGAAGAGTTACTGAAAGAAGTTTTAGCGTTACTGGAAATTACATGTACCTAAATGAGGGACTGAGGTCTGAGTATTCCTATTATCTTCCTAAGGCAATTAATCCCTTCGTTAGCTGCTATTTTTCACTTTGACTTTTTGGGTCCATTTTGGACCGAATGTGGGTCAGAAAAATTCCATTGGAATAAACTAAAATTGGGCTGATACAGATCATGGAATTAGACTGTGGGTTATGTTTTCATGTTATCTGAGGTATTCTTTATTTCACTGCCAAAATGAAAGGACAAATTTCTTTCATTCTGGTTACCACAAAGGTTAAATAAAGAGCAGGCTTATTATTGCTGAGTCACAAATGCAGCTTAGCTGAAGCAAAATAAGTATCTGCTAATCTTTTCTCTTAATACAGAAGCACTGCATTGGAACAATCCCCATTCTACAGTTAATTAATGTTTTAAATTTTTAAGTATTAATTGCCTAAGTGAGCTTTTTTTTTGTGACTTTTGGACAGCAGTGTTGATTTTTTCTGCTTGTTTGGTAGGTGGTTTGAACACATTGTAGCCTTCTCTCTCAGTCTTCTTGACCACAAGATACCCTTGGTTCATCCCTGCAAAATCCAGCACACACTTTGCTCCTAGTGGCCCTCATTGGGTAAACAGCTTTAATGAGTGAGAGTGCTGAAGGCAGAAGAGGTGGCACCTCACAAAAGGAGCATTTGGGATGCACCATCACCATTTTGGGGTGTTGTATTCAGTCACACAGCCAGGCATGACCATGATATGAGTGAGTGGATGTTATGTGCTGGACCCACATGTCCTGGCAGCAGAGACACCCTTCTGTAGGGGAAGGCTGTCCAGGCACTGGCTTACTTCTGTCCTAGTTGGCTCACACCAGCCCCTGTTCCATCCAGTCCATATGTGGTATCCCCCTCTGCAACACTTGGAAGAGCAGTGTGCCTGGGCATTAATTCACTGCATGATAACCAGCCAAGAGAAAAGGCCACAAGAGCTGGGCCTGGTACTGCAGTGAAGTGTTAGAGGGTGGCACTGCTGTGGCCTCAGCTGCTCCTCTGGGGTGAGAAGGACCAAGAGCAGGAAGGATGGATGGGAATCTGATGTATTTGTGTTTTCTTCTTTCTCTAGATCTTTGAGGATTATGAAAAACTTCTTCATTCTGAGAATTATGTAACGAAGAGACAATCTTTGAAGGTAAAGTCTCTCAGCATTTTTCTCCTATATTTGTACTTCATGTTATGCAGAATATCAAGGTGTGTGTATGGCAATGGAGCAGCCATTTTTCTGTCAAAAGAAGAACTAAAGGCCTGTGATGCTCTTCCTGAAATGTGCAGGAACTCACTCTGTCTTTTCTTTCCCTGTCCTCTGGCGAAGCATTGGGCCATTTCTATGGAACAAGCACTATCACTTTGACCTCAGATCTGGTTCAGAACATGGGCTACAATGTACTTGGGTGTAACGTGGCAGTCTCTCTTTGGTGCACCGAGGGTGACATGGCCTGCACATGGAAGTAGGGGGGTGTATGAATGTAACATGGGAATGAAATGAAGGTGTTTCTGTGGGACAGCTGCACTACACTTGCTTCAGTCCTAACTGCTCACACCAGCCCCTGTTACACCCAGCCCACATGCAGGATCCCTCTCTGTAGTATTAGGAGATGAGCATTATTGGGCGTTAAGTAACCCACTGCATGATAAGTCTAGTTCCTTTTTTTTTTAAAGGTAGTGACATATAAACTTCTTAAGCAAACATTGAAATAGGCTGCTGCTTTCTTTGCATTCAAAATTATGTGGTGAACTGAAAAAAAAAGTGATTTTTTATAATTGTGCTTACAGCTTCTGGGTGAACTGATTCTGGACCGACACAACTTTGCCATCATGACAAAATACATCAGCAAACCAGAAAACCTGAAGCTGATGATGAACTTGCTGCGAGATAAAAGCCCCAACATTCAGTTTGAAGCATTCCATGTGTTCAAGGTGAGCCAGTATGAGTTGAGGTGGCAGATCTTCTCTTCTCCTCATAAAAGTGTCTTTCAAGCTGGACAAGAAGTAGTCCAGAAAATTAAGGCAGAGGTTGGTGTTTCCAGTCACTTCCAGCATTTGAGAGTGTCATAATTGAAAACCTTTCCATCACGCAACCTCTGATTTCTGTTTGCCTGCCTTCATTTTGGTTTGAGCTGGGGGTAGTCAGTCAAGTATCCATTAGTGAGAGGAAACAAAATACACAACTTCTAGGTAGTATCCAGGGCACCTTCTCCTGACTCCTAGATCATTTTCCCATGTGATTCTGGGTAAAGATTAAAAAAACGGTCTTAAAACTCTGCATTAAGATTAAAAGTAGATAGTGCTGGTGCTAGGCAGCAGTGCAAACACAATTTGCTTTTAAAGGTATTAAAAAGGTTTGGTAAACCTTAGCTTGAAATGAGTTTAATCCTTCCATCCTTTTGCAGTGATATTAATGCAATGTTAAACAACTACCAGACTAAACCAGTGTCCCTTTTTTCATGATGATTAATGTTAATACGTTAGAAGTTTACCATTTTCCTACCAAAAGAGTTCTCTGCTCTGGGATAGAGGGTGAGTGGGATTGTTATGCAAAACCAACTCTAATTTGGAATAAATATGTTAATTTCAAACTATAAATAGTGTTGTTAATAATTATCAGAAGAGGAATTTTGAGCCTCTAAGGATATCCCTTCCCTAAGTTGGTTAAGAAAGATAGCAGATAACACCAAATGACTGTGGAAAGAGGTTACATCACCCTCCGCAAATTCAGGGTGACTTGTTGAGTTTTGTACTTACACCATTTCTGATTTGGAAAAAAAGCTTTCAGATCTTCAGTGTGGAGGCTTAGAGAATGTGCAACTTCTCCAAAAAGCTTTTAGTTTTCTAAAAGAAAAAAAAAGCTTCAAGGAGGATTAAAATAAAAATTCGCTTCGTGAAATAAGCAGCTTGGTAAGCTGTTCCCTTGCTGACTTCCTCCAGTCAACTGAGCCACTCTGAGTAACTTCTACTCCTCCTCCTTATCAGGAGGTGTGTGGCTCCAAGATAAGCGAGCAGTCTGGCTCCAGACACTTGCAGCCTTTGAGATGCCAGTGGGGAGAAGGAGTCAGAGGATTGGGCTTTCTTAGCCATTATGTGAATAAATGCAAGATTTTTATATATGAAGACATGAGTTGCTGTTCCTGAATTAATGATAGGCATGGACCTGGCCTTGGGAATGGCTTATTTCACTTATTTTGGGAGGCGTTCGAAAGGACTTGGAATAATGTGAAAGGGTTCCAGTGTGCAACCATGTCACACATTGCTGTTCCTCTCATTCTGCCTTCCCATTCCTCCCTTCCTGTATGTTGCATTCCCATTTCCAGTTAGAGTGAAGATATTGCAGGCTCATCCTTGCTTGACCACTTGCAGTTGCTGCCATGTGGACATAATGCTTTGACTATGGAGTGCCAGCAAAACAAACTGTGAGCAACGGTGGTGTTGTGTCTCTTCCCTTCAAAGGGTCAAACTCAGTCCTCAGATACCTCCGTGGGATGTTTTTGGTCTTTTCCAGTGGTACCAGTCAGCAGCATTTCAGCAGGGCCATGACATTCCCATGGCATTCCTCACACGGCCTCACACGCACAGTGCTTGTTGTATTGTATGGGAGCTGCAGACTCAGAGCAGAACCTGATCAGCTGGAAATTGCTCGTTCACAAACACCAACAGCACACTATACAGTAACTGTAGAGGTGCAGCAGCTCCCCTTTTAGGATCCTCCTCACTGAGGATCTGAGTTCCGTGGATGTAGCAGCATGCAGCTCCTCCACAGGGAGCAGGGTCATTATAGAATATGTTACAGAAAATTGCATCGTGAATTGGCTTTGTAGAGAGGGCCAGACAAACTCTTTTCCCTCTTATTTCACTTCTTAAATTGAGTTCTAACTTCTTGAGAACTACTGAAATCCTTAAGTATTTAAGAGACTGGCTGTTTGTGCCCTGTTCTGAAGTGTCCCTGCCTCCCGTTTCTGGATTTGTGTCCCTCATCCCAGATACAATTCTCTTGTCAGCAGTAATAATTCCATGTTAATGTAACTGGGAGAGGAATCTTGTCCTCAGCTTCTAATCTCATAAATTTTAAACTGTGCCTGTGTTTTTAAATTATGCTTGCAAAATACCTATCCAGTCCTGGCTGAAATTACAGTAGACTAACCACAGTGATTGGAAATCAAAGGTCTGCTGAGAAGTGGATACTTGCTGCTCTGTCTGAGCTGCCAAAAGATTTGGGTTTAAATTACCTGATTTAGATGTTTCACCAGTTAGACACAGTTGAAATGAAAAAGTGTTTGTTTTGTAAGCATCCAGATTCCAACACTCCCATGCCCCAGATGACCCCAAAAAAGGCTTATGACTCTTACTCCCTGAGGCGCTTTCTAATTATTGCAGATTTGAAACTGTAAGAGAGAGATTAAAGTGATGAGCACTTCTAATGAAAACTTATTTTTCAGGAACATTTTGTGACTGAAAATGCCAATACCCCCAAGGTCTGAGAATATTTTATTCATCCAGCCTGCTGTGAGTGGGAAAATGAAGACAGAGTGCCCACTTGCAGTGCCTCTTTCTATTCTCCATTTATGAGACGGTTGATTTTCCTCCTAATTCCCCTTCTCTTCCTTTTGCCTGAAAAAAAAATGGACCTTCTGCTTTGCAGCACCATCCTAAAGGTCTGCAGCTGCTTTGTAAAACTGGATGTCCCAGACAACGTATGCATAAGGATTACCCAGTATTTAATCATGAGGAAAAGCTAACACACCTCACCCTTTCCCTTCTCCTTCATAAATAATCCAAGGGGATCACTTGAAGCTGTAGGCTTTAAGAGTCACGGGTTCTTCTCTGTGGGAATTTCAGTGGAGAGATGTCAGTCTTGAGCACATACACTTTGGGGATCAAATATTGGGAAGAACTTTCCAGCTCCTCTGACAGCTTTGTGATGTGTTTCATTAGTGGAGACCACTTTGAGCTTGCCTGTCTGTAGGGAAGGCCATATCTTTCAGATGTGTGTGAATGTGGTGCAGGTATTCCTTTGACCTCACATATTCACACAAAAAAGGGTAATAACAGCTTTCTTGGATTTCACGTAGACAATTCACTGATTTTGAGGAAAACACCCTGTAGCAGTGAGCTGGGATTATGCGACTTTCTTGTCCTTAAGGAGACATTTAGCAAGATATATTTTACTGTTTAAATCTAAAAATAGAATGGGTACACTGTGTTTTGTGACCTCGGTTTCATTTTTCCATTCTCTTTCATGCACATTATGAGCTACCTCCTGCAGTTTGCCCTGCAAATGGCCTCACATAATTTGACCATACTGACAGTTTGCTCTTGGTATGAAGTTGAAGCCATTTTTGTGTGGATGTGTCATCTCTGTTTCTCAGCTGGATACGCTAAAGAGCAAGGATTATTATGTGAAGCATTGTGCTATAAGCAGCACGAACCGTATGGCACTGCTGTGTGTGCAGTGTCCTGACAGCGAGATTGTGCATGACCCCAGAGTAAGTCTCAAAATACTCAGTCCGGGGCATCCAACCTCTGTAATCACTTTTGCTCTGCTGTTGTCCCAGAGGGTGGTAATGCCTGGTTGTTAATTGTAAGTAAATAAGGTCAAATTCTCTAATCAAGTAATTTTGATGTTTGTTTAAAGAAATACATCAGGACTTTTAATGGAGAAGGTAGCAACAATTCCACTTTGGACAACTTTTGAACCTTCAGAGTTGATTTTCATTCCAGGCCTTTTGCAAATACTCATGAAACGGAGCTGTCTGTGTGTTGAGACAGCTATATTTAGAGTTGGAATTTTTATATGGGTACTACCTTTATTTTGGGTCTGTGTCTCTCTTATCTCTCTGAATACTCTAGAACATGTATCCTTTCATAATAAAACCACAGGTGAAACGAAGTTCTCTGTGGTTTGATCCAACTTCATTTCAATTGAAATGTTCCAGATAGCATTAATAATGTTCCTGTTTTTAGGGACTGATCTCCTTCTCTATGACAATACAGAGTTCTGAATGAGGGGGACCCTTTCTAACATAAAGTCTCGTGGTGGTCCTGCTCCTATGCTCTGTGAAACTGGTCAGTTGATACAGGCAGAATTGATTTTGTTTGCTTAGCCAAAGTATTGAATAACATTTCAGGAATTTTCTGGTCCTTGAACATTCTCTCTTTACAAGTCCCTGTTGACACTGAGCAAGACTGGCAGTTGAGATGATCTTTGTTTGAATGTTCACTTTGCCAGTTTTGCAAGGGGAAGATTGTAATCTATAAATAATTGAGCAGGAAGATAAACAGGATGTGATGGCTTCTATTAAACAAAGTTCTTTATTATTTCCTATGGTAATACCAGTGGTAGGACCAATATGAAATGCTGTTTACTAGGTTTACCACCAACCTTCCAGTTCTGTTTGCAGAGCAGAGAGCTTTTACAAGAAGAATTATTTAGATTTCTTAATTTTGAGCGTCACCCTTCAGACAAATATTAGGAAGGCCTAATATTCATTGAAGGAAGATGTTCTGCACTTCAAGGTCAGGCCTTCCTTGATGGCTTCGATTTGCATTGTCATCAGATGATTTCTGAACATTTTCCTGCCAATGTACTTGATGGTTTCTTCTCCTCCTCACCAAGGGGGAACTGAACTCCAGAATAAAAATTTCTTATGAAGATCTGTAAATCCCTGCCTGTAGGCTTACATCCTGCTTTTCCCCAAGGCAGCTCATCCAGATGACTGGGGGCCTATCATAGTCCAAATCCTGGAAGTATCCAGCTTCCATGAGCATGATCACCAGCTGTAGGTCAGCACATGGAGAGCTGCATCCTGGGGCTGCTCCAGCTGGGAGCAACAAGTGCTGCAGCCTCATCCAGAGCCAAACATCCATACCCATGAGATTTCAAGATTCATGTTCCCTAGATAAAGCACAGACTGGAAAGCTGTAAAGTATGCTCAGTAGTGATCCCCAAACCCTTTTTCTCCCAGTGTAAGGGGAACCAATGCATCAATAGCAGTGCATCAATGTTATTTGCAAAGGAGGAAATGCTGCTCTCACATGCTGCAGCTATTGGGAGTCCCTCAGGTGTAGTGAGAGCCATCCCACCCACAGGCAGATGTGGCCCCGATACAAGGCTGCCCTGTGAGTACTTCGGGCATTGTGCAGGAAAGTGGCTGCTCAGAGGGGATCCTTGGGAGTGGAGGCTCTTAGTGCTGCACTTGAGAAGTTTTAGGTGGCAAGAGGGAATAAAAAGGAATTATTTAGGATTATAGCTCAGGGTAATTGGAGAAGGGCAAGGTGGAGGCCTGTGTGAATAGCTGAGGATAGTGTCTCTGTGAGGCTGTGTCTCTGTGACCACAGCCTGGCCACTAGACCAAGGAAAACTTTGTAATATACTTGGGGAGTGTTCACCCAGCATGGCAGAGGTGGTAGCTCTTTCTGCAGAGCAGAGAACAAAGTACCTTGTAGCAGGGACCCCCTAGGAGCAGCCTGAGGAGGAAGGAACCAGAAGAGACAAATGCATAGACAGAGATTAAGACTATTCTGGCATTAGGACGCCAGGGTTTAAGAGCAGATGCTTTGCCTCATCTTCGTGAAATAAAAAAGTACTTTTAGCTTCCTGTTTGGGCAGAAGTACTCAGTGGAGTACTGTTGGTGTGTGTTGAGCCCTACTCTTTCCATATGTTCCCCTCATGTGGCACTTTCCCCACCACTTATATAAAATCCTCTGATTGTGGAGTACAAAGCCTAATGGTGGGTTCTGTCTGAACCCTGCCCAAGGCTATACCAGGTGTTGTCTTAGGGACAAGGGTCTGTAGCACAGCCCCCCAGCACACAGTGTGCGTGATCTTCTTCAGGTAGCACCACTCCTCCCTGAGCAGCTGGATGTGGCCCAGGTTTTCCTGTGGGCACAACCTCAGTGGAGACAAAGGGACCTGCAGGAGAGCCCCAGATCAGGAGCCAGCGGTGGTGCCGCCTGTGCTCGGCAGGACAACATGCCATTCTGTACTGTCAGCAGATGTTTGTTTTCATTCTGGTTTGGACAGGCTTGGAGGGAAACTGGACGCTTTCCAGTTCTGTCCATCCTTAATTTCTTCTCATCGGGTAGAGAATAACTGGAGTTATTTCTGTCGTTTCACAAGCACTCAGGCGGTGTTTGTTGACCAGCCATGGTAACCTCAGTGCGAGCCAGATGTGGGAGCTGCTCCCGGGGTGGCCGGGGCGCGCTGCACGCGTGTTCCCACCGTGAGCCCCGTGGCCCATCTGTCCATTCTCACCGATATCCCTAGAGCCCCATCTCTGTGGCATCCTGAGGTCCCTGAAAAGAGCCCTTCACCACTGGCCTTTGCAACCAGCCTTAGGTTTTCTGTCATCAAGTGGCATTCAACCTAGAGAAAATGTTAAAGAAACGGTGTTGTGGCATGATGGGTCATGTTCAGAGCTGGAAAACTGCATCTTTAGTGATTACAGGAGGAAAAATCAGAGCATGGGTAGGTTTATCCTTAACACCTACTATTGAAGAAGGCCAGTAAGCCTACACGGCTGGGCTGGCTGTGCCAGGTGCGTATCTGTGTCTCACGTCACCTTCCTGCATTGCTACTCTCCTCTGGTCAGCAAGGGCTGAAAAGGCAGTGGGTGCACCACAGCCCTCCTGGTCCTGCTGCTGTAAGTTTCCATGCTCCCATGAATGGATTAGGCAGAGGGAAGTGAGGCCTCTGACATATTTTTCCAAACCAAAACAAAGCTGGCAAGTCTAATTTTAGGCCTGGTTTAATATGGAAACGATATCAATACTGACACAAAGCTTTTCCATTCTCCTGATAATTAATTTCTGTGTATTTGTCTTGCGGGTGGAAGAGGCTGAGAATTGATAGCTCCCTCTCAACAGCTGGGTTTACAGTCAAAAGTTTTTATCAACAAAGAGCAAAATGAAGGAGAAGCGATACCACACACAGGCATAATTTTGCTTCAGTTTGCTGTTGAACCAACATGTTTGAACTCCTCTCTGTCTGCCTTGGGATAAGGTGTGTAGCAGTGGAGTACCTGTCTGCTAGCCTTCAGCTGACTTGTCAGAAAGTAAGTTATGGGGATATTGTGACTGATGTTCCTCTCTCTCTCTGTCCCCACCCCCTCGCTCTCTCTCTGTGTCTGATTTTGTTTGCATGTTAGGTTTTTGTGGCCAGTCCAAACAAAACACAGCCTATTGTGGAGATCCTGTTGAAAAACCAACCCAAGCTAATTGAATTTCTGAGCAATTTCCAGAAAGAAAGGACGGATGATGAACAATTCACTGATGAGAAGAACTACCTGATTAAGCAAATCCGAGACTTGAAAAAGCCAACGGCATGAAGAACACCTCTTGTTTTCTACTGTAGGCATTAATCTCAGTTGTTAAGTTCCTCTGTGTCCCTTAAACACCGCAATAGTGCTTGAGAAGGCACAGCAAGTGCCTGTTTTTTATTTTGTCTTTGTTCCTAGATGTCAAGGGTATAGGGGTTTTACATGAGAACTAAAAAACCAAAAATCTAGAATAATATATTATTTTTAATCAAGACTATAATTATTTATGTCAGTTTAGAATCTCTCTGTAACAGAAGCTGGTTTGACAGATTGGTTTTTTTTGTGCTCAAGAAGAATGAACCTCTGTATCAGCAAATTCAAGCTCTGGCAAGTGCACAGAGCAGGTGTTCTGAGGACTGTGACATTGTTCCTTCACACCTGTAGTTGTGACTTGGTTCTAGCGCTGCACACACACAAGACTGTGAAAGAGTACATTGGTCTCTGGAGTTAGCTGCCCTTATAGGTCAGGCTCTTTAGTCCAAACTACAGAAGATGAAAAAGCAGTAAAGGTCACGTTTTTGCTTCATTTTTGTGTTCTTTTATCTTTTTTTTTTCTCCTAGATCAGAGGTTTTCTATTCAGTGCTAGGGAATGGATGGATATATCAGCCATCTGAGTTGTTTCTGCCTGACTCCCATTTCCTTGTATGTGATCTATCTTGTGCTAGAGCACAGGCTTTTCCTGCCAGGTCCCAAGCAGTCTCATGAGGAGCAGCCCCACGTACATGATACTCACATGCCCTGTTAATGGGAAAAGGCAAAGGGCAACCCACCTCCATCAAAGGATGTGCTGTATTGCCGATAAAGTGATCCCACATCTATGGAAACCGTCTATAGTCAAGAATACTGCGTGGTACCCAGAAATACTTGGCTGAATTGTGACAAGGGCTGAGCCTCAGCATCAGAGTGAGAGGAGGGTCCTTAGTGTCTTTCCATCTGAATTCCAGTCCTGGCTGTGTGAGGTGGGGTTGGGCTGGGTTCAACAAGGGAATCATGAAAAGGCCTCAGCCAGATCTGCTGAGTGGGCTGAGGTCCCTGAGCCTGCAGGTGCTGTGAGAGCATTTACTGGATACCTAAACTGAGCCTGGGATGCCACTGAGCAGCCCCAGGCACCAAAGGCCACCTGTAGGCTGGTATTTTCTGTCCTTGTTCATCCTGATGTGAATTCAGGTTCTGCGTTAAAATTGTAGAAGAGGAGGTTGTTGCACCATTAATGTTTTAGGTTTAATAAGCTCGATGGTACAGACAGTGTTTCCCTGGTGTGTTTGAAGAGTTTCTGGGGTCCTTTGTTTTCTAGCAGGAAAATGTTATTTTGATGCTTTATTAGGAAGTGAAGTTTGAGAGCAGGGAGTGGAAATTTCTTGAATTTTTCTGGACAGCCTAAGTTCTGAGTTTTCCTATTTGCTATAAGAAAGTTCTCTAGCTAAAACTCTAGCTAATGCTTCAGGTAACAGGTGACACTGAATTGTAAAAACAGAACAAGCCCTTTTCTTTCATTAAACTGTTGTATATTGAGGTGACTGATACTTTATGTGTTTTAGAAAAGGGAAGAAACAGAACAGATTGTGGTCTCATGTTTTTTTCCGATGTCAGATACACACAACAAATGTACATCTTAGTTGCCTGGAATTTAAAAAAAAAATATTTACAAGCTATTAAAGGCATGATTACTGATCACCCTTTATTTCTATCTCTGTGGGTTTTTTTCCCTCTTGCCTTTCTGAATAGCCAGACTCCATACAGTGCTAAATTCCTTCTCTCCTTTGCCAACTGATTTCAGCAGATGGAGAGGGATGAGCACTGCCTTCAGAGCTAATGCTCTCTGAAGCATCACCTCTGCAGCCTCTGCAGGCAGGGGTCTGGTAGCCCCAGTCCCAGCCCAGTTTAGCCTGGCCATAAGCCTCACCCCCACCCTGTGGCTGGTGTTTGCTGGCAGCGGTCACTTGCAGGTCGATAAGGGACTGTCTCTGGAATTGCAGTCCTTGGAGCCAGTCTGATCCTCTGAGATTTGGAGCTTGAATCCGAAGGGCGCTTGGCTGTGCTCTGAGCTCCTGGGGTGGGGCTAGTCTCCAGGGCCAGATTAACACAGAGACACGTGTCCATTGCCTCAGCCCCTGGAGCCACATGAGAACATTGGGCTTCCAGCCCGTGCTAGGAAAAAGTGTCTAATGGTGTGTTGCTGGGGAATGCCTTCCCTTGACAAACTGAGTGTGACAGAGGTACCCTGAGAGTCTGTGAGGGGTCACGCTGTGAGCACTTTGTCTGCGTGGTCAGGACACAGAGGAACACTTAAAGATGTCCAAACCTGGCAGTAACATGAGAAGTGAGGTTACACCCTGGTGTCTGCTTAGGCAGAGATGTGCCAGGCTAATAGGGAACAGTGATGGGCCCTGTCCCTGTGAAGAAAGCCTTTCCCAGGGCAAGGAGTCTTTGGAGCACATGAGTAAGTAAGTGGTAAGGAGGGCTTGTGGAAAAGGGGTCTTGTGTGTGTGTGTCTGCAGAGGTGGGGGGAAAGGTGGTCTTACAGGTAAAATGACACGTCAGGGTCCTTGCAGCTTGTCTTACAAGAAGCTGGTCCTGCAGTAGATATAGCCAAGACATCTGAAAGTAATTAAGTCTTTCCCAAGCTCAACTTGCTTAGGTCTTTGAAAGAATAAAAAGGATAAAAAAAGGTGAAGATGAAATTAAGCACCATAATAATATTTCACAGCAGGTGGGGACACATCCCTAATTAAATGAAAATTAGGTCTTTTCTAATGCGACTTTGAAATAATGACAGAGCTCCCAATTTCCTTCAGTCAAGGTGGTTCTTCTGCCTAAGGGAGTGCTCCCACCAGGAACTCAGAATTTATCTGAAATTGCTATCTGAGGGAGCTGTGTGATTGCAAGACATGGTTCATCAGAGTGAAGACAGGAAAGAAGATTGTAAACTGGAGAGAGAAAGAAGCTGGAGGAAGAAGCCTCTCCATTCCATTCCATTCCACACACAGCATTCAGGAGGTTTGGATTGTATGAATGAATCTCTGCCAACTTGCTATGTACAATCCTGCAATGTCAAACCTTATTTGATACACCAGGAATCTTTGAACCATAAGATTCTGCCATGGGATTTGGGCAGCTTGTGCTGAAATCAGAAAAATCTGATTAGAAGCAGCCACAGGCTCCCCAGAGCGTGCTGGCGTGTACAGCAGCAGGTGTGAACCCGGGAGAGGCCAAGGACTCTGGCCTTCCACAAATGTGGGCGTTAAGACCGCTTGAGCCTCTTAATCTGCGTTCTCCAGAGACAAGATCAGATGAGAAGGAAAGAATGACTTGGACCTCTGCTGTTATCTAATGATAACAGCACTCACAAGAGGGAGAGGAGATCCAGATCCCAGTTGTTCTCTGCACGTGCTTTGCTCTTGCCTGTGAAATTGGAGCAGGGCTAAGAGAGGCCAGGCCTCTTTCCAAGGGGTGCAGTGGTGTTTGGTCGGTAGAGAAGCTTTTTCTCTAGGCCAGCAAATGCTTCATTTTTCTTTCTGAAGCAGAAGCACTTCAACATTTTGGATGAAAGCACCTTCCTGCAAAACATCTTATGCCTGGCAGTGAAAGTTGTTATGAGACAGAGAGGATATGGGTTTTGGTCTCTGTGAAATGAAAGGGAATTATACCTAACTCTCCCCTTTCTCGACTAAGTGTTCTTGCATAAAAATACAGGTATAAGGACTGGGTATAAGGTGTCCCACAGCCTCCAGTGGGAGGTTCAGCCCCATGGTGAGAGACAATCCTGTGGGCAAGAGCTGCTATGGCCTGGGAAGAGAAGGAGCTAGAGTCCCTGCCATCCCAGCCGATGCTGAAGGGGAGACTTGTCTGCAGCAAAAGCTCCAATCCCTCAGGCTCTGATATGTGAGGCCACAAGGTACCAGCAGCTTAAGCCAGCTCTGAGCACAGTTGGTGCTGGGCAGGCAGTATGGGATCAGGCTAAGGGGAAACCCAAAACAAGGTTAGCAGTTTTGGCCATGTGGTTCAGCTCCAAGCCAAGCGTCTCACAGGGCTGTGACTTGGCCCAGCTTCCCCAAGAACCCCAGGGAGAGGCAGGCTGTGAGCCCAGCCCTCCTGACTCATGGTCTGCTCCACAGTGCTTGCCTTGAGCTGGCCCCTCTTTCCAGGAATGCAAGAGGAGGAAAAAGAATCAAACAACCCACCCCTTTCCTATGGCATTGGTTGCGAGGGGCTTTCCAAAGCCACGGTAAAAATAACTTTTCCCATCTCAGGCTGCATCACATTGAATGGCAGCCCAGAGACAGCCGGTGCCAGGGTGTGTAGGGCCAGCCAC
The DNA here is from genome assembly GCA_013397895.1 of Origma solitaria. Lineage (NCBI taxonomy): Eukaryota > Metazoa > Chordata > Aves > Passeriformes > Acanthizidae > Origma > Origma solitaria. The sequence continues at coordinate 797,124 of VZRL01006554.1, forward strand.
GGCTCAGCGTGGGGGCAGCTCCCCCAGCCTGGCTTAGTAACGACGGCGTACTAGGGACAGGGACGGGTGGGGTGCCAGCACATCCTGTGAGACAGCGGTGTGCCTTGCACCATCACCATTGCTTCAAGAGCCTGGTGGCTCTTTTCATCGCCCTGTGGACACTGGCAGCCCCTGGGAGGGCTTTGCTGCTGAGCATTGGCCCAGGAAAGCCCCGCACTGCCCTCGCTGGCTGTGAGACAGCAGACCCCTGCTGTGGTGCAGCATGTCAGGCATGGCCAGGTGTCCCAACCTCCTCTTCCCTCAGTGTACCAGTTTTGCTCCTTGGTAGTGATGCCCACAGGGCTATGGCACAGGGTATGGTTTCCCCCAGAGCATGTCTCCTAAGCGCAGGTTTGGGAATGAAATTTCCAAATGTCATTGTCCCATAGCCAAAAATGTATTTTAACTGCCACACTGTGCCAGCAGGCACCTCCAGCATGTTGAGTTTTGACAAGTAGTTGGACACAACCAGCACCTGACCACCAAGGCGACACGTACAGTCTTTTGGCTGCATGACAGACACCACCCCACTCATGGCACTATAGCCCAGCTCCTCACAGCTGAAGAAAAAACGCCACTCAAATCCTCAGTGCAACTCTCCTGGGGAGAGCTACCAGTCTGCAAGTGAATGGAGTTATTCTTTCTGAGTGCACAGAGAAGACAGCACCATGTCTTTGGGGCCATGAAGTGCCTTTCTCAACTCTTATGAACAGATGCCCTTTATTTCCAAATTGCTGGGTACATTGCCTCTACTAACGCTCAGCTTTGGCAATGCCCTTCAACTCCCTTGTAGAACAGCTGGCTTGACAAGGGTTTGGAGCAGATTTAAAAATACCCTTGTCAAAGCAGAGCCTGCTGCATCTGTCTGTGCAAACACGCAGTCAGGGTTGGCTTTTCAGCAGGCGGCACACCCCGGCACAGCCCTGCCTCGGCAGCCAGCAGGGAGCAAACAAACTTGGCCTTTGCTCAGGCAGATGGTCAGATGCCCAACGGGCTCTGTGTGCCTGGGACAAGCAGGAGCCTGCAAGGAGCAGGGCTCTTGAAATCCCATGGGGGAAGTGGAGAAAGGCATCTCCTCCCCATTTTAAAGCTGAGTGTGGGGGAAAATTTATATTCACAGATGGACTCGCCTTGTGCCCCGAGGAGTGTCAAGGGCAGAGACACAATTAGCTCATGGCACAGAGCAGGTTCTTGCCGTGGGCTGACAGCCTTCCTGTCAAAGGCTCAAAGGAAAGTAACACTGGGGACTAGCAGGCAAGAAAGCACGATGTCCCAGGGGACGGCAGGCATTGCAGAGGGAGGAGAGACGTATGTTCATTCCAACAAAAGACCCAGCTCTCCTGCTAATACATACCACTTCTAGCCATGCAGTTAAGCTCCTCTGCTTCCTGCTGGCTTTTGTTTTCTCTAGCTAAATATGTCTTGCCCCACAATAAGAATGAAAAACTAAGCGAAGGCGAATGTACTGGCATTCACACTATCTTAGATACGTCTTTCAGGTAGCTCTGAAATAACATTGGGAGAAGAAAACGTGTCTATGCTGGCATTTGTGTGACATGTCCCTAAGGCCTGGCTCTTGCTGAAGTTATTGTTCAAGTGCTTCATGGTTTCCCCACACTTCTTCAACTCCTTGTTTTTCCTCCAAGTTAGAAATTTAGCTGCCCTGGAGGAAAATTTACTGGCAAAGCAGTGAGGTGACCTCACTGGAACTAAAGTACAGATAGTTGAGCAATGAGGGCAAAGAAGGAGGAAAAAGTCAGGCTTAGTTGTTAATACACTTGTCTTGTGCCACTGAAGAACATGTTGAAGCTGGAACAGACTCCATCCCTTCAACAGTGGTCCTGTAGCTACAGGAAGCCACCCAATCCTGAGGCAGAGACTGGCTTCCTGGGAAATCAAAGTGGAAAATTTGCAGTACAGACAGCTGATACTTGGAGTACGGAAGATAAATGTCACCCCGCAAAATACCCCAGGGAAAAAGCCATTCTCAGCACTTTCCTCTGTATGTCTGTTCCTGTCCCAAGCATGGTGAAGCCTGTGCTGCTGCATGCCAAGCGAGGAGGCCCCTTACCTACACGACAGATATGCCAGCCATGATTTTTCCTCTTCCCATTGATGAACTTTGAGCTGCCTTGAGTGTTCTGACATTTACAATGAGCATCAGCACACCTTTGTCTTGTTCTGTCTGCAGCAGCAGGACTCTCTGTATGCCAGTCACAATCACAGAATCATGGAATGGTTGGGGTTGGAAGGGACCTCTGGAGACCATCCTGTCCAACCCCTCTGCTAAAGCAGACACAGGTTGCACAGGATTGAACAAAGATCGGGTTTAAATGTCTCCAGGGAGGCAGATTCCACAGCCTATTGGGGCAGTCTGGTCCAGTGCTTTGTCACCCTCGCAATAAAGAATTTTTCCCTCATGATGGAATGCCCTGTGTTTTGTGTGTATCCCTTGACCCATGTCCTGTTGCTGGGAACCACTGGAAAGAGTCTGGCCTCACCGTCTTTTACACACCCGGCCCTAAGACATTTGTGTGCACTAATATGATATTTATAAATAATACAATATAAATTTTATGCGGCAGACCAGAGCCACTCCCTCCCTCACTGCCCGCTCGTGGGCCGGAGCCCGGCGCACCGCGGGTCCGGGCATCCCGGTGGATCCCGGCACGCCTCACCGAGCGGCATTTCCCTACCAACAGCGCCCTCTCCCGGCCTTATTTTGCCGGCTGGCAGGGGAGGCGCGCTGAGGAAATAAATTAATTTATTGCCAATCAAATCAGAGCAGGGTAATGAGAAATAAACACTTCTTAGAACAACTTCCTCTTACCCCTCTGACAGTTTTCCATGAACTTCAACATGCATCCTTCCCTCGGGCTGCAGTTCACGAACTGCTCCACTGTTGGTCCCTACAGGGTCAAAAATCCTGCAGCAAGCCTGCTCCAGAGGGGTGTTCTCTCTCCGCTGACCTCCCACAGATCCTGCCAGGAGTTTGCTCCAGCACGGGCTTCCCACGGGGTCACAGCCTCCTTTGGGCATTCACCTGCTCCAGTGTGGGGTCCTCCACGGATTGCAGGTTAATCTCTGCTCCCCTATGGACCTCCATGGGCTGCAGGGGCACAGCTGCCTCACCATGGTCTGCACCAGGGGCTGCAGGGGAATCTCTGCTCTGGTGCCTGAAGTACCTCCTGCCCCTCCTTCTGCACTGACCTTGGTGTCTGCAGAGTTGTTCCTCTCACATATTCTCACTCCTCTCTCTGGCAGCTATGGTGCAACTTCTCCCCACTTCTTAAATCTATTAGCCCACTGGTGCTATCATGGTTGCTGCTTGGCTTGGCCTTGGCCAGAAGCTTGTCCATCCTGGAGCCAGCTGGCTTTGGATCTGTCAGATATGGGTGAAACTTCTGGAATCATCTCACAGAACCCATCCCAGAACCCACCCAATACCAAAACCTTGCCACATAAACCCAATACAACAGCAATCCAGATCTATTTAAAATAAGCACATACCATTAGCCTTCTTTGCTTTCTTATTCTCCAAGCAATGTCACTTACTGGATCCAACAAATTAAAGCCAGATATTTGGAGTCTGGTTTGCAGGCACAATGGCTGAAACAAAAAAATTTATTTAGAGGACTACAAAGCTTTTGAGAGTAGTCCCCACATTAAACATGGCTCTGGGAAGCCTGTCCCTTTGCCAGCCTGGTTGTGTCCCACTGCCTGCTTACTGTGCTCTATGACGACATTTCAGTCCAACAGCACTTCTGAAACACATCTCCCATCTGTCCCCATTTACGGCATGTGGCTCTGTGACATGAACGAGTCTTGGAGGGCATTGAGTGGAGTCCTTTCAGCTTAAGAGGAAAACTAACTGTAGGAATAGCCTTAATGCACTCCACTGGCTATCAGGGCCTCAGTCCATATGCCTGGGCTGGAACCAGGTGGATGTAAAACCCCTGGTGGGCCAGACCCCAGGACCACCCAGTCCCTGCTACAGCCTCGCTGCTCCACAGCCGCACTGTGAACTGGCACAGCTGTCGGCCCCAATGACCACAGTGATCGCGCTCTGTTCTGTGGTGACTGGGAGTTGGGGCACCTGGGTATGCCCGTACAGGCCATCCAGAGCAGCAAGGCAGGAGGCAAGTGGGGACCAATTTTACTGTTGGATGGTCAAAGCTTCATCCGCTTTGATCCCCTCCAACCAAGGACCAGGCTGTGGAGGTGGCAGCTTGCAGTGCTCCCTGATGCAGTTCCCACTCTCCCGAGGAAATTAATCCTACCAGGACTGAGGAAGGGGATCCCAGCACTTTCCTGGGGCTGGCAGGAGGCACAGCCTCATGTTGAGACAAATCCTTCAGGCAGAGCAGAGGGAGGCGTTGCAGCTCAGCAAATAGTACTGGGCCTGTAAGGGGTGTGAGCATTCCAAAGCACTCTGTAATGTTCCTAATAACCCAAAGCATTTAAAAATACACTTCAGTACTTACTGTCAGATTAATTTATTAGCAGAAAGCATGTTTTGCTGTAAGGCAGACAATTAACAGAGAATTTCTGTAATTCTCAGTCAAGAGGCCAAATTATTACTGATAGTTAATACCAGCAATTAAAATGATTGTTGTGAAATAAATGAGTCTCAAAATGCGTATGGAAATTTCATACAACGTATAAAATATATAACTTTTACATTTCTTGAGTAAATACTTTGCAGTTTTTATGTAAGAAACAAACATCCTAGAGTTGTTTTGCAATATAAGCACTGCAGGAGATGTCCAGTATTCTGTGGCTCTCCCTGGTAAGCAGACAAGCAGAGCAGCACCTAGAGAGTCCATAGGCTGAGAGAGGAACACCATTCGCATTGTTCCTGTTAGCCAAGATAAAGTCCCTACTTTGTAATTCCAGTAAAAATTAAAGAAGTAGGGTTATTCTGAGAATCAGAGCCTACAGAAATTTTTGAGCCTCTGGAAGAGTCTTTAGAATATAGTAAGACAGAAATAAAGGCCAGGCTTCAAAGCCTTCAGCCTTACAAGCAATTCCAAGTTTCAAAGACAGTTTTGTAAAAAAAATCATCTTTTTAAAAAAAGTAATTAAAAGTAAAGGTAGAATCTTAACTCCTCCTGAAGTAGAGATAACCAGCAGTATTCACTGCAGTGTATTCGTGTGATATTTGACCTAATTTACTTCTCTGTGTACCCAGGGCACCTATGACATTTCAGAGACTTTTCAGTTTCAGCTGTTCCTATGAAGATCCAGATTTTATCAATTTTTATACCAGCAGACGGATCATTATAAAACTTGAAGGGGCCTTAAATCTGGCCCTGTTTTTATCTTGCTTCTTCTTCAAGCAGAAGAGCATTGCTAATGGATTATGGAAACAAGGTTTCAGTGGGTGGACTAGGGCAGACTTTTTATTCTAATTTGGACCATGTACACTATCCAGTCACAGCCCTGCTATCCAGTTCCAAGCTTTCTCAAAACCTAAAACAAACAAAGACAACCTACAGATGCATCTTAAGACATGATTCCCCTTCCAGGACTTTAAAAAGGGCAGCAAAGACAAGACACATGAAAGAACTGGGAAAGGGCTGTTTACATATCCTACCAGCAAGAGCAGAAAAAGATCTAAGGTATTTGCACTTGAGAGCTCAGCAGAGAAGTGAACAGAAAGTCTGGGGACATCTGCTAAAACAAACAGTCAGAGGTCAGATTCAAAGCAGGAAACAGATGGGAATTAGGAGAGGGACCTCTCAAAAGATTCTGGGTACAACTCTTTGTTCCGGTTACCCATTACTTACCCCCTCAAAACTAGCAACAACACTAGACTGTAGTTACAGTGGCTGTTTTAATGTCACCCTTGCTCCACATGTAATCATCCAAGTGACTGGCACCTGAAAAGATTTGGGCTATTACACTGGTACACATCATTCTATCTAAGAAACAACAGGACATCGGCGATTTTTTCGTTTCTGTAGTCCTAGGAGCCTGTTACTGAAGATTAACAAAACCTCAACACTAGCAATCTTCATATACATGTGAGTGCCAGTGAGATGCATACAGCTAAATGCTTTTAGGCCTATTTCCAGAAGCTGAGAAAAAGCAAAGCTAATCTTTGTCTTCTTTAATTCAGATGGACTGCACTTGAGGAAGCACACAATGCAGCAAGGCAAGTACCACAAAACTGAACAGCTCTGCTGCTATGGTAGGAAGTGTGTGTGAGAGACAAGATTGGTCTCCAAATCATTTACCTAGCAATGATTGCTATCCCAATGGTTTTGCATCCATTATACTGAGAAGCAGACTGAGAAGCAAAAGCTGCTTTCAAGAACAGAAATAGTTGCTGGTGATTATTTATCTACCACTTCCTTGAAAATTCCCTTGACAATGGTATTTGAAGTACTAGTGCGTATTTCTGCTTTTTGCTAGCCCAGAACTTATAAATCCAGTCCCTCAATTCATACACCAAGCAAGTATGACACTATTTTACTATTACTCTGATCTACCAACAATAAATTTTCAGTATATATTTTTTTAATGTGTTAAAAATGATCAGCCACCCAGTTACTTTCACAGAAAATACAAGCAGCATTTTTTCGCCAGGAGCTTCTAAATTAAAAAGACCTTCAGGTAATGCTGTAAAACATTAAAGACATAATAAATAAACTTATTCTAAAATCCACTTTCCAAACAATAAATAAAACTCTTCCTTATTTGAAAGTGCAAATAGGCTGTAGTATAAAAAGTATGAAGCAAGACTGAAGGAAGTGCTTAATTATTCAGTAATGACCAAGACACAGTTTCTTGTTTTGGTGCTGCTGGTCATCCAGCGATTTTGTTTTCTGGACCCCATCTAAAGAAAAAAACATGCATGGAGTATTAATACAACAGCAATTACAGTCTGATACTCAACATGGACAGGCACATTGCAATAACACTGGGGCTGGGGAACACGGTGGAGATTGTCTCTTCCCCTTACAGAGAAACACACAGTAATTACAGCTAAGAGGAATACACTAAAGAAAGAGAGGAACTTAAACCAGTTCAGTATGGGCAATGCAGGCACACTACATTAAAGAAAACTGTTAGAGAAATGAGCCCTGTTAAAAGTTGTCAAACAAAGTACCCCAGGATGAATCTTTTCCCAGCTGGGTCTAAAAACCATTAAGAGAGAGACAAACAAGCCCTAACATTTTGCAGTGACCACCAATGCCATAAACACCACTCTGAGCCCTTCCCTCCCCCCTTCCCACAGCCCACAAGGAAACAGCTAACAAAGAGACTTCTCCACTAATGTGTATCAGTACATGTTAGGAATTTGCTTGGAGTACGTGGCTATTTGTGGGCCACAAAAACTACCTTCAGCCTTTTTTATGCTCCTAGCACGGTACTCAATGCATCTTTACACTGCATCCTCATGGTTGAGCTACAAAAATTATTTAGCTGCTTTTCCATGTTGTTTTCCCCTCTGGATGAGAAATATTTTAAGGATTGGTAGCTGACAGCAGATGCCTGTGGTGGGTCCCTTTTGTAGCACAGAAAGGCTTCAAAGTAAGACTTAACTCTGTTTTGAGAAAATGACAGTTCCCTTGCTACGGGGTGCATGTCAACAAGGATTTTGTGACTTTTATATTATACATGTGCATATATATACACAAATATAAAAGCACCAAAATGTTCTGCAGAACATACTTAGATGACTTGGAGGAGTCCAGTCCAATTTCTCTTGAAAAATAATGGTAATCTTTATATAACAAAATATGAATAACTTTTATACAACAAAACTTAAAAGATGATCAAGTAGTCTGAAATTATCTACGTGTCAAACAACATGTTGTTGACCTTCATAATAGCATTGCTAGATTTTGTAATGTGTGTAAATGCCAAGTATTTTGTTGCAAGTTAGTTCACCGATTACAGTTAGTTATTACCTATTACAGTTAGCTCATCCATTTAAAAAACCTCAGAAAAGTTTTCATAGCAAAGATTAACTCACTGAAATCAAGACCAATTAAGACTGAACAATCCCAGAGGGAATCAGTTTGCTAAAACATGTTTAAAACATGATCTCACTTATTGACTTCAGTCATAAAATGAACTAATGAAAAAATACTTACTTTCCCTGGCTGTAGGGTCATGGAATTCAACGGCATTAGTGTGCAATGGGTTTAATTGCCACTGGTAAAAGAAGAAGAAAATGTTTACTTTTCCCAGAAGACAGAATAAGGAGCAAAGGGAGAAAGGAAAAGTACCCTACAGTACCCTTCACTGTGAGGCATGACTAGGGGTGAGGTGGGAAATGAAGGGCTCCTCCTCAAACGCACAGTTGCTTTGAGGACAAATAACTATTGAGGCATGCAGACATTTACTCCCCCGAGAAGGAGGAATGAGGCTGCTCACACCAACAGTGCTGCAGTTTGTTGTGGGGAGTGCCCTGACTGCAAGTGCACTTGGCCATGTTTGAAACCCACCACAGCTATTTCAGGAGCTGCTGGAAGGGCCAACAAAACCACACGGTGACCTCCCACACCAGCTGCCATGCTGTGACAGGGGAGGCTTGGAGAGAACTTCACAGCGTGAAGAGACCACCTCCAACAACAGCAACAAGTTAGAGGGAAATCCTCCATGTAGATAAGGAAAAGAGGGGCTTGGCCCCACCATCTGGCTCATGGCACAGCACTGCTCCCCGGAATTGTGACAGAGCAACCTCTCAATTCCACTCACCCGACTAAACAGCACAGCACTCCTCTATGCTGGCTGCAGATGACTGCTCACTCCACTCTCCCATCAGTTGCCCCCAGTTTTTAGAATACAGTACATTTAGACACTTACTGTAAATTTGCTTACACCCTCAAGTTCACCAAACTTCATATAGGATATGTCTGCTTTCTTTTTTCCAGCATCATCATCTCCTGCATAGATCTGCTTGATACCAGTTCCTTTAATTAAAGGGACACATTCATCACATGGACATTTTGTCACAAATATCATGCTTCTCTCATCTGGCTTTATTTCTCGACACCTACAAGCAGTCAGAAAACAGAATTTCAGAGTTTGTATCTTAATAGTTTTGAATTGTGACAAATTTGATACCTCAAAAAGCAAGCAAAGAAGTGTTATTTACTCTCAGAAGCAACTTATTCCTAATTAAGTGCACAAGTACACGATGGAATCTGGTTTGGTTTCACTATCTGTAAACAGCACCTGTCCCATGTCTCTACACCTATTATTGTTGGAAACTTCATCAACTGCCACACTTTGGCATTTTGGGTTATAGCATGGTCTAGCAAGAAGCAGAGCCAGTAGCTTGTATCTGAAGGATAACTGAAGGAGCCAATACCCTTTAAAACCCAAGTTCATATAAGAAATCTGAAAAAACCCCACGAGCTGACTGCATCCATACACAGCCAACTTCTACATCATAGGCATAAACAAGACCGTGATTGCAATCCACAGTTCATCACAGTGACATCACACATTGTCCTAGTTTTCGCTGGGATACAGTCAATTTCTTCTCAGCAGCTGGTGCAGTGCTGTCTTTTGGGTTTAGTATGAGAATAATGTTGAAAACACACTGATGTTTTAGATGTTGCTAAGTAGTGCTTACTCTGATCAAGTGCTTTGATTCATATTCTGGCACAGTCTGGCAGTGAGAAGCTGCTCAGGAAGCGGGAAGGGTGACCCAAACTGCCCAAAAGGATATTCCATACTATAGAGTGTCACACCCGGTATATTAACTGGAGGAGTTACCAGGAAGGGGCGTTGATCAGAGTTCAGGGATGGGGTCTGGCATTGATCAGTAAGTGGTGAGCAACTGTTTTGTGCATTGCTTGTTTTTACCTTGGGTTTTATCTTTATTATTATTTACTATTATTAATAAATTTTAATTTGTTTGAATTATTATCTGTTCTTATCTCAACCTACAAGTTTCATTTTTGATCCTTCTCCCCATTCTACCAGGGCAGGGGGTGAGCGAGAGGCTGCCTGGTGTATGCTTACCAGCTGGGCTTAAACCACAACATGCATTTGTCATGGAATTATTTCTAAACCATCTCATTCTTCCCAGTGGCAAACATAATCCCATTACCTGAATGTCAGGGCGTTCTGCTCCGCATGGATAATGTATCTGAACTTTCTGATTTCCCGATCTTTTTGCTTATCATCCATGTGTGGAAAATCAGCATATTCAGATCCAACAGGAAAGGCATTGTAACCACAGCCTACAAAATACATTGCTCCTGTTCCATCACAGCCTCTCTGCAACAGTAAACAAAGCATCAAATTTGGAGGTATTTAAACCGAGTTCTAAGGAAAGTGCTGTTCACTGTATAATTTTTTATGATCAGTTCATGCCAAGTTCCAGCAGCTGAAAGACAGCTCAGTTCTTGCCAATTGCTCCATGTCTGTATGGAGCTTCTCCACTGAGCCCTGAAGGAGCCGCACAGGCAAAGTGTAACACCTCAGTTACCTGCACCAGGCTTTTGAGGCTTTCCTTTTGGCAAGTAATACTGACAGCAGGGACAAGAAGTCTGAAGGATGTAGTCCTTAAAATGTACATAATTAAATACAGCTGGAGTTCATCCCTCTTGTGCCAGAGATGGTGTTTTGCATGTCTCTCAACAGACAAAGTGACCAGTGGGCTGACAAGAAGCAACTGGCAATTGAAATCAGAAAAAGAAACGAAGCAGCTGATGACTGGTGTTAAAAACAAATAAAGAGTATATTGCAGCTGCATGAAGAATGAGGCCTTCCAGGCTAGGTAACATGCATAAGCAGAGATATGAAGAACAAAAACTTTATGTTTGGATGGGAAAAAGCAATGTAACAATATCCATAGAAAAATACAACTTTGATCCAAATAGGAATGTGCTAAAGCCAATACAGCATTCCAACTGCAACAAATATCCTCAGGAGATTGTCAGGCTACAATCTGAGGTGCTGAGACCTCTCCTAAAAAGAGCTGCAAAGAGGGACTGTGAAGAGTAGGCACATGCTGCCTGGCACAGCAGCTGTGGCAAAACCTTGTAGTCAGGATACCTGAAATAACTGACAATGACTAAGGATGCAGGCATACTGAAAACCCAGGCAGAGATGTTGCCATAGTTGCTAAAATCATTTATACTTCCCCTTCATCTTAAAGCGCAACAATGAACTACTCATTAACTTAGTTACTAAAGCTCTGTGTGTGTGTATGAAAAACAGAAGTGAATAAACTTAAAGGAAAATAACAAGCTGAAAGCCAGTGCATGAATTGTGAGCGCAAGAAAAAGTAACTTTTTCAATACTTACTGATTTTTCCTCTGCCCAAATGATAGCTCCAACTCCTGTTTTATGATCCTCTAAAATACATAACATTTTAGAAGTAAATAACAAATAAAGCACTTCTGAGTTACCTACACATTAACATATAACATTCTAGAGTAAGAAATAACATTTGTTGCTGTTTTGTGAATAGGAAGAAAAAAAGCAGAAAGATTAAAAGCTTTGAAATCATAGGAGTCTACTGTAAAAGCTGGGTGTGTTCTAACTTAGAATAAGGCAGTCATTATAAGACTTTACTGTGTACATTTGTTCACAAATGCAACGAAGCAACCAACACATAGATAAGAAAATGTGTGCCAAGAATATGTGCAGGCAGGTTCACTGATGTGGGACAGCAAACTGATAAAAAACTTATTGTTGTTTACTACTTAATTTAATGACTTAATTTCTGCCATTCTTTAACTTTATGGTTCTATGGTCTGAGGTCCTGTCAAAATTAGTTGTATTTTATACAAATTCAGAGACAAAATATTAACAATTGGATTTTTGGGGTGTATTCTATCACCACTATAGGAAAACTGGTACAGAGCTTTCATTTATGTGACTTGGATGGCTTTTATGGAAATTGAAAATCTTGCCCAGTAGCTATTGATGAGAATCTTGACCAGTTAAAACAGAGTATATCAAGCAGAAAAAAAATGTTTTAGGCTTCCATTGATTAATATTGCATAACACACTCTTTCCATTAATGATTTCCATCATTCTTACTATCACTACCATATACAATCACTCAAAGAGGGTCTTTCCTGCCAAAGACATAATTTATCAAAGCTGACTTCATTTATATTCTGTATATTTATTAGTCACTGATGAAGCGAGGAGGATGATAATGACTGATTAAGCCAGCATAGAAAACATCCTATGATCTTTCTCCCCTTATATCCACCTATATCATAATGTAAAGCATCTGTGTATGTGAGCTGCAATTTATTTTAATTTCATTACAGTGGAATAAGAGTTGGCTCGAAAACCAAACCTGAGTCCAGGCTGAATATCAGAGATAAAACTGAACTTTGCTGCCCCAAGAAAAAGTACTCAAGCTCGGTCATTCCATCTTATTCTGTATAACAGTAGCTGTACAAAGAACTCGTAACTGATTTTGTGAAACTTCTGAATTACATCTAAAAAATGTGATGTCCTCTGCAATTTTTGGAGACAACATTTGCTGAGGGTACCTGACTTAACAGGTTGGGCTTGTATGTGTGTGTTGGAGGATTAGTTTTGGTTTAAGCTTTATAGATGCACTATTTATTTGTTTACAATGATTTAAAAAAAGCAACTACCATATCTAGAGGACAAAAACATCACTATGAAGTACCATCAAGTTTTAAGTCTTCATATTCTGTTCTCTGGAAGAACTTAATCAGTTTCCTGCCTTGGTGTCCAGAGACAATCAAGCTACTGACTCTTATCAAGAGAGTCAGTAACTACCCTTCCGCCTTAGAAGCCTGGACATAAAACTCCAGCATCTGTGCAAAGAAAACCTCCGTCCAATATATAAGCACTTCCATTAATAAGATCAGAACTAGGAGACTTAATATAACTGTACTTAGTGTCCTACTGAAGAATATTATTTCACTGTTTTTTTCTGAAGTGTACATATTTTGCTTGAAATATTGACATTTATTTGATAACAGAAGCATTTTGTCAAACCTCAGTAAAAAGAGCTTCAGAAGAATTTAAACATCATTCTGTTCTATTTTCAGTAGGGTGTTGGACACGTTGGTAGGGCAGGGTTTGTCAGCACTGTGTGTGAAATACCTGCACTGATTTCCTCATGGAAAGCATTCACACACAATACCGTGTGCCCCTGTGGAGGCTTTACTACTAGTGCTGCACTTCTTTCACCCATGTAGGACTGGAATAGAGCAGCTTGTTCAAGGAAGTATTTGGAAGAATAAGACTGAAATCAGGAACTTGCTCTACTGTTGAGATCCTGTATTTCCTGCACTCTGGTAACAACTCACCTGTGCGATATGCAAGCAGCCTGGCTTGTATCATACAGTGCCTTGCCACATCCTGGGGCAAACAATGATCATCTGCTTCATTTGTTTGTTGTGATCCACTCTTGTAAAATCCAAAGCATCCAAAGGCAGGGACACTGGCAGCCACTGTGGCCAAGACCAAGACAAGATCTTTCATATTTTGCCTAAGGTTGCTGAAGTAAGGGTTTTCACAGAGGTTCTCCAGTCCTATTGTCATCAGTATTTGCTTGTGCATTTCCTCATTTGAAATTAAAAATAAACTTTCATACTCTTTTATTCTCTCTTGCCTACATGCAGTATAAAAGTCAGTGTTACAGTTAGGCTGTGATTTTGCTATTTTCTGAATAAAATCAAACTTGGTTGAAGTTTCTTCAATAAACTGCACCATGTAATGCACCAAAGGTTGAAGCAGCACACACACACGAGCACGACTATTTGACTTCAGTCTTTCCACTGCCTTGGCATCCAGCTTTGCATCCTCAGTGCTTGTAGGACTGGACACCTCATTCTGCAAGCTGATTTCAGGATCTGCAGGCCAGTAAGAAATCCTGTTCACCCCAGCTGGAAGAGAAGATAATGCAGCAAAAGGAACTGTGCAGGTGTAGTGGAACATACAACTCATACTCAACACACTATTGTCTAACCCTGGTTTTTCTTCTTTAAGGCCACAAGTGCTCCTTAAGAGGTGACTAGATGACAAAAATGCTGGTAGATAAAAGTATCAAGGAGTTATCCAACTTAATCATCAGACTACAAACAAAAATTTGAGTTTCTCAAGTTCTCAGATCTTTGTTAGATTAAGATGGCCTACTTTTTCATCTTACCTACAAAAGATAAATTAGCAACACGCACAAAAAAAAAGCACTGAAAGACATTGCTGCCAAGATTAAAAATCAATATTTGTGGAAGGGTTGTACCAGCAGATCCCATTTCAGAAAGTAAATAATCTGGTTTGTCTTCATCTCCCTTGGGAAAATGAAATCCTTAAGTACTTCCTGTGATTTCTGCATAAAACCTACTCTTCCCTGGTGTCAGTCACAAGCAGTGGGAAGGCAAGGAAAAATAAAGCAACCTAGGCCTAGTCATCAAGCTTAGGGTTGCTCTGGCAGAGTGCAAGAGGAACATCAGAATCTGAGCAGCGCATCCCAGCCAAGAGACAAGCACCACCAGTGATAATGGTTGCACATAATGGAGAAGCAGGGTCTCGGTAGCAAACCCCAGTCTCTTGACCATCAGCCCCAGGAAATGCACATTTACTCTTACGGAAAATATCAATGCAGGCTACACAAGTTAAGGCATTCACAACTGGGACAGTCCAAAGAGAAAACAGGCTTTCTGTTTTCAGTCACAAGCATAGCATTTACTCCTACTCTACTACAGTCATTGCTTACCATTTACAATCATTTTTAAACAAGTTGAACATGGTTTTCTGGAAAAATAAAGATCACAGTTTTTAAGTCTTGATCCATGTTTAATGAGTGCAATCTGGCCAGCATGCAAGTCTGTACTGGAACAATGAAGACCAATAATCTTCATGTTTTTCACCACAACTAGACCACTCTTCTTCACCTACAGAAAAAGGCATTATTATTATTATTTTACTTTTTTTCAACATTGAGTCCATAAAGATATTACAGCTCTTCCATGAGCTACAGTAACCATCAGCAGAGGATAGAGCTCTCCAGTACAAATCGTGCTATGAATTTTAAACAATTTAAACTTTCCTAAGCATTTTTGTTGCTAGTTTCCTTTCACATGTGCTTGTTAATATCAGTGTTGTGCCTCTGTCAAACTCCAAACAGAGACTTGTCACAAGTTTATGATTTTTTCTGGTCATTGCTCTGCCCATATCAAAATCCAGAAGCAGCATAGAAAAATCTGTCAATTATAGCTGAAACCCTCTCTGAATCAGCCAGCATCTGGAAATGCCCATGAATTTAATATCTGTCTTAAGCTTGACCATCCTGGGAGCCAATAGCTTTTCTAGCTTTATTCGTGTCTCTTCATTTATGGAATGAATCCTGGTTCTAAAGAATCTTCCGTGGAAGAAGTCTGCATACCACTGATGAGAGTTATTACATCTGGATTCCCATGTATTGTGAGGAAACTGGATACAAGCTAGTTTGATGAAGCTGGTGAAATAAATCTCATTATGCAATCCAGCTGCTACTGAACACTGTTGCCTTAGATCCGTAAATTATTCAATTACTTTGTGGTTACAGGAATGAGACTTCACTTAAGCCCTACACATAACCCAAGTGCCATTTCTGACTGGATTATTAAATTTGAAACTGCTTTTGAAGTCTGTAGGTGCTGCTCATCTATCCCTCTTTCAGATCTAGCCTGGAATATACCCAACTCTGAAAATGAGGCCTAATTGTCACTCAGATTATTTTCTTATCTTTTCTAGCCCTGGCTGGTATATGCACTAAGGATCTCAGCACATGGGTATGCTCCGCACAATGCAGATATAATTTAAAGAGCACAGTAACAACTCCGGTCACAAAGCAAACATCCTCTTCCAGGTCAGTCTGAAAATGCCTTTTGACTTTGAAGAGTAACTTGCCGCTATGTAGAAGACCCACTCTCAAGGGTGGTTTCTTTTCCTTGTCACTGAAGTAGTTACCTGTAAGTTCTTGATCAGCAAACATTTCAAGTACTTGTGTGCACCTCTGCTGTATAAAAGAATTCATCTACGGTCATGAACATTGCAACTCTTTTAGAGTCTCTCTACACCATCAACCACATTGACTTTATACACATGGCATACACCAGGCCTCCTTTGTTGTGCTCTTTAAAACACCTGCCATTTTTTAGTGCTTGCTTCACCTCTTGGGGTATACCTTGCCTTTCAAACTTTTTCAGAAATAGCATGCTATTTAGCCATTTTGCTATTTTTCTCCCATCACTGGATTATTTTTCTACTTCTAAGAAATAATTGAAAGAAGTTTCTTAGATTTGGTTGGTTTTGTTTTTTCATCTGGACTATGTGTCATGTAAAGAGCAGCTGGGTTAAATTTACCCTGCCATTTTTTAGTGCTTGCTTCACCTCTTGGGGTATACCTTGCCTTTCAAACTTTTTCAGAAATAGCATACTATTTAGCCATTTTGCTATTTTTCTCCCATCACTGGATTATTTTTCTACTTCTAAGAAATAATTGAAAGAAGTTTCTTAGATTTGGTTGGTTTTGTTTTTTCATCTGGACTATGTGTCATGTAAAGAGCAGCTGGGTTAAATTTACCCTGCCATTTTTTAGTGCTTGCTTCACCTCTTGGGGTATACCTTGCCTTTCAAACTTTTTCAGAAATAGCATACTATTTAGCCATTTTGCTATTTTTCTCCCATCACTGGATTATTTTTCTACTTCTAAGAAATAATTGAAAGAAGTTTCTTAGATTTGGTTGGTTTTGTATTTTCATCTGGACTATGTGTCATGTAAAGAACAGCTGGGTTAAATTTACTGAAGGCGCTCTTCAGAAAGACCAATTAACAGTAAGCACAGGCATTTTACCTGTGTTTTTTTCTGTTGCTCAGCCGAGGGAAAGAGCTCCATCCAGAGACTTAATAAAGTAAAAAGATTGACCTTAGAAAGTCTTGGCATTTGACCTGTTTTGAAGAAAAGAAGAAATATTTATTAGAGAATATTTTTAAAGACACTTCTCATTGTGGAACATTATTTTTCAGGTCTTCCACACCACAACTGCTACACAAGCTGGTTTATCAACCCCTTCTGCTGTTTAAACAGCTAAATCCACATTGTCCTTTTCAGGGCAGTCGTTGCCAAGGATGCTCACATCTGGATGTAGAGATCAGTTTTGTGCAACAAGAGGAAGTGGTGAAACTTTCACTGAAATTCAGTGAGTTAGTTTGATTCAGAGGTGTAGAGCAGAAATCACAGATCAGATCATCAGATCCCACATAACTTCATGTACTCAAATGATTCACAGATGGTTACAGAAATCTGAGACAGCTTCTGATTCAGCTTCAGGCTCACCACAGAAGAGGGCAAAAATATCCAGGCATGCATCATGGTCTTACACTGACATCCGCAGAAAGAGTGGACGAGCCATTGTGAAACCTCTCAGTTACATCAGTTCTGGAGATCCTGCTTCTGGATTCTCACAGTCTGCTTACATTTTGGTTAGATTCTTACAAAAATTTAAACCTTTTGCTCAGGCTGTCACTTCTGAAAAAATATCAAAATGCAAAAAATCCCTTTTCAGAGCACCACCTTGTGCTGTGCTTCTACTCAAAATCTGGATGTTGTCCCGTGACGGCCAGTGCTCAGCATTACTGAGTGTCCCACTAAGGAAAAAGGAGGAAGTAGTGCACTGATCAGTAAAGCTTGCACTGTTCCAGATGTAAAGCTATCTTGACTCATACTTGGCAAGTAGTTAATTAAGTCTTTGAAAAATCTCCAGTCCCTATTTTAGGGGTGTTTACAGAAAGCTGTAATGAACACATATTCCTCTGCACATGTGCTGTCTGACAATAGTATTATTTCTGTTCTTACCTTTTCCCACAAATGTTACTGTTTTTGCAAAGGAGGAAAAGGCAGCGGCAAGAATGGAATGGAATAGAGAAAAACATTCTTTATGTAGTTCCAGCAGCTTGGAAGAGATATAATCAGATACTAAAATTACCCGGTTGGGGGAGAGGGTTAGTTTAATAGCATGTCTGTGAACCCAAACAATTAGGACAGCAGTTAAACATATGCAATCCATGACTGAAAAATCATTTTCAAATGGTATTTTAGCAGCTTTTTTCACACATAAGTGTGGTTTGAGAAAGCAAATATAGGCCTGTCAGCAGCCCTATCTGATGCCACATTGTCCACTACATCTTAGGCTGCCCAGCTCTGCTGGGGTAGCTCTGCTACCCCACTTGGCATAAGCACTGAAAGGGGGACCTGGTTAGCACAGTCAGATACGTGTGCTAGAAATGTACATGGCAAACAGCACAAATGAAGATTTGCTATCTCTTGTATTAAAAACAAACTAAGTCTAAAAGTAAGTCTACAAGCCACATCTAAAGAAGCAGAATCTGTTTTCTTAAATGGGCATTTGAGTTCATTCTCATCACAGCCCCTGTTTACTCCTGTCATAGCACACACATGTACAGTTCCCAAGTGGCAAGTTAAAATAAACATTGCAATTTATGCCAATGCACACACACACTGTTGTGTTTTCTAAAATGGACTACAATTTGACACACAGAGTAGACTTAAAACCTTCTTGTGGTGCATGCAGTTTTAGTAACTGTTTGTTTTCTTGCACCTAACTTGAATGTGACCTGCCAAACACATGGGAAACAAACTGAAGAATGTCCTGATATGAATTTATAATAGGAATCAGGAGAATATTATGAAGAAAAACGAAACACCTTCAGTTACAGTTATCACATCTATGTGTGTGCATCTTCACGTAGGTAGGAAAACACTCCCTGAAGTTCAACAGGGTGAATAGAAGGCTGATTAAAGTGGACTGGAAAGAAGGCAGAAGACATCTTACAGAATTAAAAGCAACTACAGAAGATTGGGGAAGTAAAGGAATCAGGCTTTCTGCTCCTGAAAGCAAAACCACATATAAAAGGAGTGCTCTTTCCAGGTGCATCAGGCCCACTTCATACAAAGGTATGATTTTATTCCTCCCATTTATGGATCTGGCTTCAGTGAGGCAAGGCATGCTCCAGGGAAAGTGTGCTGTGAAGGCTGGTGCCAAAAACCCTGCTGCTCCTGCACCTGGACGCAAAAAGGAGCAGGGCACTGCCTACCCGGACATGGCTCAGATCCAGGATTATGCCATGGTTGTAAGGCAGGAGTTCC
>VZRL01006554.1:817657-835133 GCA_013397895.1 Origma solitaria
AGGAGGGCCCGCGCTCGGTAGCGGGAAGTTAGCGGTGGGGCGCGGGGTCCCGGAGGCGCTGAGTTGGGAGCGACCCGCGAGGATCAGCCAGTCCAACTCCTGCCTCTGCACAGGACCGTCCCCAAGAGTCACACCGTGCACCTGACAGCATTGTCCAAACGCTTCTTGAACTCTGTGAGGTTCCAGAGCCCAACCACTCTTCGGGTGAAGAACCTTTTCCTGGTATCCAACCGAAGCCTCCCCTGACACAACCTCAGGCCATTCCTTCGGGTCCTGTCATTGGTGACCACAGAGAAGAAATCGGTGCCTGCTCCTCCTTTTCCCCTCGCTGAGGTCTAGACTGTGATGAGGTCTCCCCTCGGTCTCCTCCTCCGGGCTGAACTGACCAAGTGACCTCAGCTGCTCCTCACACGGCTTCCCTTCAAGGCCCTTCAACGCATTTATAGCCCTCTTTTGGATATTCCCTAATAGAATCACAGAAGAAGAATCTCAGAATATTTTGAGTTGGAAGGGATCCACAAGGATCATCAGGTCCAACTCCTGCTTGAATGGTCCATGTGGGGATCAAACCTGCAATCTTGGTGTTATTAACAGCTTAATGTCTTTCTTATATTGTGGTGTCCTCACCACAAGCTGCCTCACTGCCCCACTGTGCCCAGCATGGGGTCACCCCTCTGGGACTGCCAGGCCTCGACTGTGGCTGTGACACTGCCCATTGTGCTGTCTCCTTACCGGGACACCCCTGCTCAGCTGCCTCAGCCCAGACCAGCCCTCATCCTCTGCCTGGGCCTTGGTGGCCTCCTGGGTGAAATCCAGTCCTGAAGGCAGAAAGAGATCTAAGGAGCACCCTGGTCAGGACCCCAGCGCTGGGCCAGAGTCTGCTCACAGCACATAACTTGATCCCACAGCCATCTGCCAAAAAGGTGGCTTATGGCATGAGGCTTATCTCATGTGTTGGGACCATGTCTCTTGCTCCCTGTGAAATGTTTTGCTGGTTTAACTGCCTTGGTGAAGTTAAGAAAGATAATTGTGTTCCTGTCATTCATTTCTGCAGCATGAGTGTTTTTCAAGAGACATGTTACTCCAGAAAAACTCAGCTTTTCACCTGTGCTGCTGGTTTCCTCTGGGGAACAGGAACAGAACTTCCCCAGGTGTTTTTTTGTTGGTAGAAACTGTGTCTTTCCAGTGCAGATTGATGATACGGTGATCATGCCTGTGTAGGAAAGTGAGCAAAGCCTTGTCAGTGTAGAGCGAGTTATGAAAATTGATCTTTTTTTGTCTTTTAATTATATATGTTGTGGCTGCTGTGATTAGACCAAAACTCTTCTTTATGTAAGAATTGAGGTTCAGGCTCAGGAATACTGGTTCTGGGATTGGTACTTTGGCTGTCCAAGGCCACGGTGAGAGAATGGTTGGAAGACAGTAGCAAAGGGTTGGTTGTTTTTGTTGGTTTTCTTTTTCGTGTGGATTTTCTTTTTTCCTCCCCGCCCCCTCACCCCTTTCCATTTTGGGTGTTTGTTTTTTGAATATTTGTCTTGATTTGAGTCAATAATTAAGGATATGTTTGTCTCTTGGATATTAAGGCATCGGGCACCTGAAAGATTACCTAGTTTGAAGGGATTCGACTGTACCTATTCATGGGCTCACAGGTTAATGGAAGTGTAATTAGAATATATCCAATCTTCATATTAACTATCTTTACTTCTATGAAGAGAATGACTTGGAGTTACCCAATTACTGCTGATTGCAAAGGGTGCTGTAGTATGTGATAAGTTGCCCTTGTGGTGTTTCAAGGAGCACTAATTCAATGGTGCTCCTGAAATAACTGGCCCCAAGTTTGGACTCTTTGCCAGTGCAGAAAAAAATACACTTGTGAAAGCACCTTCCCTGAAAGTTACAGTTGTGGGTGTTTGTGCAAATGCCGTGTTTAATATATTTTAATTTTTTTATACTTTACTCAGATGTGGTTTAACTGAATGTAGTATTTTACCCTCTGAAGAGAACTCCTGTTTATGTACTGCTATGAAAATGTGGGAGAAGCAGGAGAAAGGCCAAGACTGACATACCACTTTATGCCTATGCAAAATAAACTTTCTGCTGCCTCATCTCCCCATTCCGAGGAACTACAGTAAAGCTGATGTTTGGGTTGTGTTGCCTCTTCAAACAGCTGTGGTTAACTGGGAAACAAATCTGGCCAAGTATAGAGTTTCAGAGTTCAGAGGGGGTTTTCCTTTGCAGGACATTGCAGTTATCTGCCTCAATGGGCCAAGCCAGATTGGAATGGGATTGCAGAAAGTTATTTTCTGCAACAGGTGGCTCAGCTGCAAATCGTGCAGGTGGAGCAACGACCAGAGCCTCTGCTACTGTGCTCTGTTATGAGGGATTTGGGGCTTGTGCTCTGACAGATTATTCAGCGTTCACCAGAGGCATCAGAGGGACCAACCTTCATTAATAAGCGCTGCTGGGCATGATGGTCTGTATATAAACCAAGGCATCTGCTTGTGACCTCTGGGCTTTTTGACCAGAGCTTCTGTGGTGGTGGAGTGTTTAATGTCCCTGCCACTTTTTCTAAATATCAGGGTATGTAAAAGTTTCTCTGTGGATACATTTTTGGAGATATATCTGTAAACTGCTGTAATGTATAAAACCCTAAATAATTATTCAGAGTCAGTGACAACAAAGTCCCATCTTGAAGAGTTTCAGAGGTCCTAGACTATCTAGACTAAAAAGACTAAGGACTAGAAGGACTAAAAATTAGTAAAAGAATTCCTGAGGATGTGACCTAAGGCAATATAGAATTTTTTGAGTCTCAAATCAAGTCAATTGAAGCCTAGAAAGGCTGGATGAGAGCATGAATTAGGTTATAAATAGTTTCTTTTTGAGGATCCTTTTGTTTCCTGTGTGGCCTAAAATAATTTTTTTTTACTGTGCATGCATTGCATGACTATCTCAGATGAATTTTTCTTCTCTTTGGAAAATTTCCTTTCTAGATGCCCTCTTTATGAAAGAATACAAAAATGCTGTGTGCGTTTTCACTTACCAATCTCTCAAATGTGACTGGACCATTGCTGAATTCTTTGTTAAAATAGACTGCATCAAGCAAAAGGGTAATACCTTTCAGTATGTTTTTCTCCCAAAACAAAACCAAGACTTGCAAGAAGTCTCTCTGCTGTTACATCTGGAGGTGTTTTTTTCTCCCCGCACTGTGTTACACGATCTTCTTCTCTCACCAGTAGCTTGTTGATTCAGACACAGTATTTGACTTGTGTGCTCTAGGGTTTCCACTCAGAGCTGGGTATGGAGGTGGGATTTTCGAGGGTCAGAAAGGCTGAAGTAAGTGGAAATCAAATTTACAGCAATGTTCATCTGTAACTTTCAGTTACCTCGTTGTGCCAGAGTTGTCTTCATATGAGGGGAGGCAGCATGACAGACAGACAGACAGACAGATAAATAGATAGATAGATAGATAGAAAGATAGATAGATAGATAGATAGATAGATAGATAGATAGATAGATAGATAATGTCCCATCCTACAATGGCTTTTCATCTAAATATGATCTTGAATTGGGACTGGGACTAAAGGATTTGCTGCTTCTGTTAGCCTTCCATCAAAAGCTGCAGCTAAAAGCTAGAGGGCAGCTGACAACAGCGTCTCTGTGGAGCATGGAGAGAATACGCATTCCCTCCAGAACCAAAAGAAATAATGTAATTCCCTAAAATTTGCTGAAAGGAAAATGGCACCAATCCTACTGCAGAAATTATCCCTGCCCAGGGACTAAGTGGGCTTCTTTTTGGCAAGATAACAGTGGAGAAGAGGATGGTAGGTAATGAGGAAAAGTGGGTCTTATTCTCGCTGTCCTTTTGTATACAATTCAGGGCAATTCAGCCTTTCCAGTTAACCAGCATGTTGCCCCCTGAGCTTCAATTTTGAATACTTTGCAGGCTGGCAAGAGTTTCTGGATGGGTCTTTTCTCCTTTAATGAGACCTGCTGAAAAAACCTATTGCTTCTCTCTACAGCTGCAATTGTTCCTGCATGTGTGTCTTACAAACCCAATTCATTCAAGTGATTCATTGCTTAACACCCCTTTCCTCCCACCCCTTTTTTCTTTACTTTGCAGGCCCCTTTGCTTAGGATGTCTCATTCGAGGTGTCCCAGAAAGCTCTCATTGCTGGTATCTTATGTTTTGATCTGTCAGATGGGAGAAAGCTAAAACTCTCTCTACCACAATGTCCTTTGGAAGTTGCCATGCCCCTTTGTTTTCTCAGATCTCTGTTATGTTTCCATTTGTGCAGGTACCATCTGATACACAGCTATGAAACTGTGTGATTGTCTTGGCTGATGACTTTCAGGATTTTATCCTTTGCAATAATTTAATAGCCATTTGGTATAACAACAGTTCTCACTCAGAATTTACTGAGATGTTTTGCTGGATTTTTCTGGTGCTTCTTGTACTGCGGTTAGTACGTTTTTACACCCTCATCTTCATGGTACTGGTGGACTGAAAATCTCATTCCCCATCACCATGTTTTTTGGGGTTGATTTGCTGAGAAAACGTATTCCTGCACTGCAGTTACTTACTTTGCAGTATTTTTCTGTGTCTGTGCACTGCAGGTTTTAGATCCTGGATCTAGGTTTCCTGCACTATCATCAACTCTCTTAAGGTAGATGACTTTACGCCTACCTCAAAATTTTAGCTAGAGTATAACGATAAAAAGTGAAGCTGTTAATCTGTTTAAAGACTAGTAAGAAGAACTTACTGTGCTAATTATTGGGGGTTTGGATCTTTATTAATCTCTAGGAGTTCTATTCTGACCCTTGTTTTGCCTTCTGGATTAAAAAAATAAGCCCTCTCCTCTTAGAAAGTTTTATCTGTGAGCTGTTAAGCATCTGTAACAGCCAGGCCCATCAGTTCATGTAGGAAATATCTGATATTTGTTCGTACTGTGCAAATACAACAAGGTGCTCTTTTTATCTCTTAACACCCCTTGTATAAATGAACTTGGAACAGATGTGCCTGCTTTATGAAGCAGTGTGCTGAAGTACACCCAGCAGAAAGAGAAATAGAGGGTGTGGTGGCAGGAGCGTGATTTTGACAGCTGTGATGCTGAGCAGGGGAACTTGCCCTGAGAGGAGCCCCTCCAAGAGCCTCTGTCTTTATCACTCACTGTCTTTTTCACTGCTTTCAAAAACAGCAGGATTGGGAATAATGTAAAAGTCAGTTTGACAACAATGAAGAGTTTGTAAACTCTATGTCATGGAGGCAGAAAAAATGGTTTTGCAAACCCTCTGCCTCTCTCCTGCTGTAGAAGTTTTAGGCCCTAGTCCCTGCTTTGTGAGGGAAGAGTTCAGTGTCCTGCCATGTTGGTGGTGCATGGTACTGCTGATAATTTGTTTATGAGCAGCTTTTTCCTCACTGGTCACTGAAAGCAGCCAGGGGTGCCTCTTTCTTCCTTCTTCCTGGGAGGGCCAGGTTCCTGCGGGCAGCCTGGAAATGATTGTTTCTGCAGTTACCTACAGATACTTGGAGTCACAAACCTGCCTGCTTATACTTTCTGGTAAACAACAGCCACTGAGGAAAAGCAGAAGTGTTTTGCAAGGTAGTGAGTGAGCATCCTTTGGCTGCATCAGGGTTCCTCCCAAATGGCACCAAGCATTACCAGGCTCCTTTGTTGCTCAAAAGCCACTTTGAGTTTGCTCCATTGGCTTCAACATAAGTGTGAGGTCCTGGTCATTGCACACTACCGTGCCTTGTGGGTCTGTGACCCAAACTCACTTCCAGCTTCCCTGAGCACAGGTGTGGGGTTTTGCTCCCTGTCATTCATGTGATAAAGCTTGTGGTTCTGTTTTGTAAATATCCCAAAGTCTGCCCAGCAGAAAACCAGCACCCTGTCTGCTCTTCCAGTCTCCAAGCCCACAGAGGAAGTTTCTTCTAAGTTCATCTTTTTTGACATCAGTTGTAATGCAGTGATGTGTGCTGTCAAATGGTCAAACTTGGGATTTTTCTCCCTTTATGTAACAGAAATTACCTGTCAGTTTTTTCTTACTGATACATATTTTCTTTGACAGCCTTGTCCCATGTTTTGGTGACAAGGAGGCAAGAAATCAATTTTGTTTCTATATTTAGAAATAAATGCAGTATTCCCAGAGCCCAGACTAAAATGTAATACATTTGATGTTTCCACGTAGAGATGTATTACTCCTCGCACACACTGCACTTCACAAAGCAAGAGGTGTGTGAGAAGGAAGCCAAATGAAAGTGAGGACTCTGGTTATTGCAAGCTCTTGATGAGCTGTTGTTTCTCACCAACAGCTGTAAAATGGACTTTGAAGACCAAATCAGTTCGTGAAGGGAAAATACATAAGGAAGGAATAGTGTATGAGGAAGAAGGGGATTTGGGTGTATCCCACCTGTGTAGTAGGGAGGTTCTACTCCATGGGATCAATTCCTGCTCCTCCATGTTTTCCTTTGCCTTTCCCATACTGTCTCAGCCAGGGCTATCTTCAGCCAAGTCCATCCTTCCCTGCTTCTTTCCCATCCCCAGGCTGTGCAGGAGAGATCTCCCTTCACAACAGGCACTGTGGAAAGGAGTGAACATTTCTGTGTTCTGAGTCTGTCCCTTCTGCATCTTCGTGGTAACTTCCCAGAGGCAGGAAAATTGGCCTTCCACTCTGTGTGGGAGCAGCTTTCCTTGTCTCAGCTGCGTTAGCACACAGGCTTGGTCTGGAGGAGAAGAATGCCATGGGCAAGTGGATGAGATGATTCCCTGGCACAGATAGGGCTTGTCCAGGTCAGTCTGGCAGACTCTGCTGAAGTCTGTTGAAGCCTGTAAAGAGGTAATGCCTACAAGCCTCAAATAAAGTCCAGGGCTGGGAATGCAGCCTAACTGGGCAGAATTGAAACCCTGGAGTAAGAAAATGTTCCCTATGCTATGTTCAGCTGCTGCAGGAGAGGGGGAACCAGCCTCTCTCCACATTCCTCTCCTGTGGTTGTGAACAGCTTGTGCTTCCTCAAGTTCAAAACACAACTTGTCTTTGGGGCGTATTTGCACAGCACAGACAAAAAGCAGATCTATATTCAAATTAGGGAACTGATTTCCTCATTAAGATGGGGAAAATTTGTTGCACAGGAGCCACACATTTGTTGGGCATATGCTTCCCTTTATAATCAGTTTAGCTGCAAGCTGGGCAGTGCTGGTATCCTTGATTTATAGCAGAAGCTAGGTCATTTTTGTTGCTTTCAAAGGTTTCCCGACATTGCTTTGCAACCTCTGCAGAGCTTCAGAGTGCAGAAACATTATGCAGAATTACACAGAGTGTTCTGAGTTGAAAGGGGCCCACAAGGATCATCGAGTCCAACCGTTAAGTGAATGGCCTATACAGGGGTTGAACCCATTTGCAGAGTCCTACCGTGCGTGGATACCTTGATACAACAGGCAGTTCCTTGTGGAACTGCCATGGGCTCTGTGAGCTGACATCAGAGCTGAGTTTCTGTGAGCACTGACACAGAGCTGATGTTTTTGCTGTGGTGAAATGCTGCTCCTTGTCACATGTTAAGTAAGTTTACTTTTGTCCTTTTGCTGCCTTTTCTCTCTTTCTCTGGCCAGGGTAGCTGTCACCTCTAATACAGCATCTGCACCAACCTCCACAGGGATCTGAGTGCCTCATGTTGCATCAGTGCACTGATGGTGTTTCTTCCATTCCAGGTAAATATACCCTCCCATCTGGCTTGCATTCCTGTCACTTCATACTGGTTTCAGTGATTTTCAGATGATGCCTTTCAGGCTGGTTCATTGGGCTGAATTTGGGCTCTTTGCTCAGGACAGCAGTATTTGGCGGAGTCTCAGGTTAAGGACACCTGACTTCACCCCACTCTGAAGGTTAATCTCGTGGGTATATCCACAGTTACATATAGGAGATATGCTGGGATTGAGGGAAAACACTCTGAATTTCCTGTTCTGCCCTGCCCTGCCTTTTTGCCAGTGGGCCCTAGGACAGTGTCCACAAGCGCCTATGGGGAGTGATGGAACCTGTGCAAGGGCTTGACATGGCCTTCATTTCTTGGGAAAAAATCTAACCAGCCATTCTTAAGGGTTAATCTTTTTTAAAAATCAGCTCACACAGAGGTGGTGTTGAAACTTTAAACAACTCTAACATGAGCTCATACAGGCTCATGGCTGACGGGGACACATTATGGTGGAAACATCTGGCTCCCCCCCAGTCCCTGGCAGCCTGGATGAGCCCCTTGGCAGAGATATTTGTCACAGACAACTTCTGAAAGAGAAATAAATGAATCCATCTGGTGTATTCTGGCTGGGAGAAGGGAAGGGAAAAGGACGAAAAGCAGACTGCATGATCTGTGCTCCACAGTGAGGGAAGGAAGATGCCACATGAAGTCCAAAAGTGGAGATAGAAGGAGCAGGGACTCATCTTGGAAAAGGGATGGCATGCAGATGGGGTGATCTGAGGGGAAGATGAAGCAAGTGAGCTGTCAGTCCCACTGTTATCTGTCTTCTCCAGGGTATATGCCACCCCCATCCTGTGTATATACCCTTGGAGTTCTGCTGTTCCAGGGGGACTGGAAGCCTCCAGTGTCTGGAAGGAGACTGAGATGATGTGTAGGGGAGCTCTGATCCTGGTTGAGGGAGACTGAAGACAGTCGCCCTCTGGACTCTTGGATGTGCACAGCCACAGGAAAAACAAAGCAGTGAGTGTTGCTCCCTGGAGCTGCTGCAGGAGGAGGTTCTGACCTCATCTCTGTTAGGTACTTTCTAACCTGGAGAGCCATTTTCTGGTCCAAAATCAGCTTTTCTAAATGCTCTGGAAACCTTAGGCTTAGGTGGCATGCTTGGAGATTTGTGTGGCCCATGGAATCACTGGATGACATCAGCCTTAACATTTTGGGTCACCAGAGGGTTCCCGCAGGAGAGACAATGAGCAGAAGACAGCATTGCTTTTGCTTTCCAGTGTTTTGAGGCTCAGTTTGAGGTTCCATCAGTAACGTCTGGGCAGGCACTAGAGATCCTTGGTCCCTTGATATTCACCCAGATGTTGCAAGCCCTCATCTGCCTTGTCATGAGAAGCGCTGAGCCCCCCTCAGCAATAAACAACAATGCAACAACTGGACTAGAGCCTGTGGGAATGGTGTTCTTTGCTTGATGAGAAAATCTTTTAATATCTAATGGTACAAAGTGCACAAGTGGTTTAATTTTGTGCCTTCCCCCCGACTCCTCAAATGCAAATCAGCTGCAGTGTTTTCCTCCAGTTGTCTTCTGAGTTCCAGGAAATCCCCACAAAAGCTCAAGTGCAGCATCACAGGTGGCAAGGACCATACAGCAACAGTAAACTAGTTTGTAAATGGTTCCCTAAAGCAATGAAATATGCTTCTGGATACTAATTTTATCATGGAATTGGCTTATTTGGTGATGTTAAGCCTGTTCCTAAATCAAATAGGAAGTGGTGCCGCAAGAACACTGGTGCTTGTTATCATCAGACTTGATTGATCCAAGGCCAAGACCACGTTGTTGGTTTAGCTAATTCAGAGCAGTTTGGGTCATACTTGAGTCATTTTATACCTATTGCTTTTTCCTCTTACGTTGTATAATCCCTTTGTTTGATTGCTGAGATAGCCTTAGGCTTTGTGTTCCCTGTGGGAGTGATGCAGCACAGCGACAAATGGAATTTTAAGGGGATGGCTGTGGGGAGGAAACATGTCCCTGCACCTCTCTGTTTGCCAGGCCAGCTGCACATGGCCCTTGGAGACAGCATCACTTCAGCAAATAAAAGAGCAGCTTTGAACCTGAGAGGTCTTTGTTCACTCTGAGTGCACCAAACCTCTATAGAACAGTGATGATGCCCAGGCTCTGGTGCCCCTCTGGCTGTTGTCTTTTAAAATTATTACTATTCTAATTGATACATACCATAGAAAAACAGACAGCAAAAGCACTTTTGATTTACAGGTCAAAGCCAGTGCCAGCTGAGAGCCTGCCATGCGAAGAGGATAGGTGACTCATGGAGGCTGGGCAAGGAGGTGACAATCCCCTCACCCTGCCCTGATACTGAAATCCCCCAGAGAAGCCCAAGCAGGGAAGGAGTTGCCCAATGGGTGCCCCAGGGCTGCTCTGGACACCCCTGAGTGGGTCCATGCTGCTGTCTTGGGCTCTTTTCAGAATTGTACTTTTTCCATGGAAGGAAAAAAGCTGGTGCTGCTCTCTAGTTTCTGCTCTCTAGTTTCTGGCAATTACTTTTTGGAATGGCACCATTTGGAAGCTGATGTTTAAAGGCTTCAGTTCCTTGCAGGAGATGCCCTTGGAAGAAACCTTATTTGCTTGTTTCACATGACTTCCCGAGAGACAGGGAACAGGAAAATAGGACTGTCTTGTCTTCTTTTGTAAAATTTTTTGGTGTAACAGTTAGTAAAAAATCAAATGCAGAGGCTTCTCCAGAAGAACCATTTCTTTCCAATCCACAAAAAAAGTTTTCATTTAAACTGAGTAGATCATACCTCTGTAAGTATTTTGCTGAGTGAAAAATAGGTAACAAACCATGAAATGGCAACTTACTGAGTGTGAGAGATGCTTTAATTCCCTTATGAAGATCAACACATGCAGATCAGGGTGAGAAATACTGGCTATTATAGTAAGAAATAACTAGTTTGCCATGTTTATTTTAGAACAGAAATTTAATTTTTAAGAATAGATATAGAATAGCTATTTTCTAATTTAGTCTGATATATATTTGATTTGGAATCATATTGAGTAAAATGGTGACACAGTGCTGCACTGCTGAAAAGTGCAAATGAAGTTATTTTGATGCCAGGGTGTATCATACCCCAAACTTATTATGGTAAAAGTGCATATGTACACCATGTATTAGCTGTTTCATGAATATGGAAATTAGGTAGGAAATAAGAAGAGTGATACAGAGCTACTTTCTGGTGCTTGCACCCACGTTGCCCATTGCACCCTCTGGGCTGCTGCTTTCCTTGTTTCCCGATTTGACTATTGTTAGAATGAACCTCGGTTGACCAGCAGGAACACTTGGCTGAAGTCAACAGAATATACAAATGTATTTTCCAAGTAACTTTAGCAGCTTTGTTTATGCCTACTCAGAGGGATGGCCTAACAGATGTGACGAGTTACTGACTTAAAAGCTGGTATTGATAAATTTATTAAGCGGTTGCAGCAGCCTCAGCATGGAGGCCAGACATGCAGGCTGCTATGGGTAGATCTCACACTAATAATCCGTTTATCAGAGACCATCACTCTTCTTTCTCTGTCCCAACTGTTTAGACTGTAAAGCTTTCACAAGGTTCTTGTGTCTCCATCAAACCAGTAAGATTTTGCAGATGTCACCTCCCTCCCACAAAAAGGGCTTCCACAGATTTTCCTTGTGTCTTTTCTCAATTTGCCTTCCTTCCTTCCTTCCTTTCCTTCCTTCCTTCCTTTCCTTCCTTCCTTCCTCCCTCCCTTCTTCCCTCCCTCCCTCCCTCCCTCCATTCCATCCATCCATCCATCCATCCATCCTAGCATTCCCCAATACCACCCCAGTGCTGGGGTCTGAGGTGTGCCTTTCAGCTACAGTCTGTGAGAGGAATTTCTTTCCTCTCTGTTACGAAAAACCTATTCATGGGTTGAAGAATGAATGATTTTTGGTTCCTTTCAAGTTTCAGGTGACTAACTTTGCGTTCAGCTCTTCCTAAGTACAACCACAACTCTAGCAAGTCTCAGGGCTCTGTCAAATCACTGATTTTCTTTCCTGTGATTTTCAACATAACTACATGTGTGCTTTAAAAAACAGACTATCTCACCATGCTTTCCTTTTAATCATCATCTGCCTTTTGTTTTACACCCCTGCCCCATTTTCTCTCTCCTTTTCTAAAATTATAATTTCTTCCTCTCTGCCTGGCAAAGTACTCTGCAGCTCTCATCCATTTTTCCTTATATTTGTATATGTCGCCTTTGTGGTATGGAAACTACTTCTGAAATACTTCGAGATAGCCTGGCTGCACCCGGACACAGAGTTCCTGGGAAGTGCTATTTTATTTTCAACATCCCTGCTTACACAATCCAGTACTGAATGCCAGAGGCAGCAGTGCCAGGCCTGGTTAATTCTGAGTAAACACCCCAAACTTCATCTATTTCCTAAGCATTTGTTCTGGTGGGGAGGGAGCATTAACAAAAAAGGCACCACAAGCTCACATATGTGATTTGCTGTCTGTGTTATTCTACTAAGCATGCAAAGGGGGTACTTATAAGGGGGATGCAAATGACTTTCCCAGAAAACCGGACCATTTCCATGGAGTCTGCCACCAGGAGCAGAAGCCTGCTACTGCAGTGTCTGAGGCTAGGCAGGAGCAGCCCAAGCCCGAACCTCTCTGCAGGAACACAGTCACTGCATGAGGAGCTTGGGAGCAGCAAGCCAGGGAAGTCCCAGCTGAGAGAGACCTGCCCTGGACAGGGCACCCTGGAGGGGGGTGCACCTTAGGAAAGGGGGGTTCAGGGCAGCATCCCGCCAGGGCATTTCCCTCCCTTCTCCCGCTCACCTTGTGCTTCTGGTACCTATGCAATTGCTTTTGGGGAAATTTCTGATGGGCAAGTATTTCCCTCCCAGTGCAATTTAGTAGCAATTGATAAAGGAAAACCCATTATCAGGAGACCACAGGGATGCAGAAGCAAGCTCCACAGCCACATATCAATGTGATAAAGCTTTTTTTCCCCCTCAGTCTACACACATTTACAAACATTACTGTTCATAATAACTTGTCCAAACCCCCACAAAATAACAGCTGTTCTTTTATGATAACAGAACATTTTAATGACACCCCCCAGCAAAAGCAACCTAACACAAGCCTTGCAGACAACTGCTCTCCATCAGAGTATGAAGCCAACAGAAAAAGAAAACCTAATGTGTATGCAGTGAGACAGATTTTTTTCTGTCTTTCGATTTTTTAAACTTTTATTCAGTGATTCAGAGTTACAGTTTGTTTAATAGAGAACTGGCCATATTTTTAAAACCCAGGGAAGACGCGGGTTCAACTCTGCTATCCTGAGGACAGCTGTATGAGGCGCAATAAGGCCAAGTGCTGGGTCCTGCACTTGGGTCACAACAACGCCATGCACTGCTACAGGCTCAGGGAGGAGTGGCTGGAAAGCTGCCCAGCAGAAAAGGAGCTGGGGTGCTGGTCAACAACAGCTGAACACGAGCCAGCTGTGCCCAGGTGGCCAAGTAGGCCATAGGCACCTGTATCAGCAACAGCGTGGCCAGCAGGACCAGGGCAGGGATTGTCCCCCTGTGCGCGGCACTGGTGAAGCCGCACCTTAAATTCTGTGTCCAGTTCTGGGCCCCTCACTACAAGAAGGACATTGAGGTCCTGGAGCGAGTCCAGAGAAGGGCAATGGAGCTGGTGAAGGATCTGGAGCACAAGTCAGGAGCAACTGAGGGAGCTGGGGATGTTTACCCTGGAGGAAAGGAGGCTCAGAGGGGACAGTATCACTCTCTACAACTACCTGAAAGGAGAAGTTAACAGAACCAAGGGCCGGCATGGACATACCACCAGTGAAGTTCGTGTAAGCACAGTCCCACTTCATCAATTCTTGTCCAGATTTACACCACAAGAGCCAATAAAGTAATAAGTAAAATGCACAGATGTGATGATCCTCCAGAGAAAACAGGGATGCAGCTTCTTCTAGCTTTTCCTCACAACTAGCCTCCTTCCTAAATTGTACAGTTGAAGTCTGCATTTAAAATCCTTTGGAGCAGAATTAGTGAGTTGGTTTTTGACTTGCAGTGCAGCGTTATGCAGCATTAAGTCCTAGGCATAGTCCAGCATATTCAGTGATGGGTCTTGTTTGTGGCAAGATGGGTTAACTTGGTGTATTATTTGCACATGCAGTACACAACATGATGCAGTGGAGACACACTGCTACCATTTACCAAACGCTACACATCTATGCCAAGAAAGTGATCTGGGATATCTGACATTTTACAGGTACAGAGGACTGGTTGCTAACATAAAAATAAGAGACATTATTTGATTGTGTGGGTCAGGCCAAAAGGGTTAAGCCCAGAGACTGCTCTGCTGTGCAGAGCAGATGCTTTCCTATGGGAAATTAGTGAAACTGCCCAGGGAAGTCCCCTTTATGATTACAGGACCAGGTACTAAAAACATATGCCTCTTTTTCCAAGGCTGGTGGGTAACTTTTTTGTGTCCATCTCCTTGCAAGACTGTGTTTTGTAAAATCTCGTTTATAAGAAAACCATTTTAAAATGGCAATGGCTGTCTGGGTTTTACCCATTACTGCACCCATGAAACGCTCCTTTGCAAACCCTGGTGTTATGATATTTAGAAAAGACTAGAAATGGTACAGAACACATGCAATGAACAGTATGTAATAAAGTAAACCTGTAGTTTTACTGGCAATTTACTCCAGCTTTTCCTATTGAGTTATCTATCATCTTTTGTAAGTTGCACATCATTCTCCCTTTATGGTGCCTGCTTGCTCTGTTAACAGAAATACATGTATCCTAAATACAGACAGTTATGAAATACCACATGCCCTAACAAACGTCCATCCTTTTGTGACTCTCCTGTTGAAAGCAAGTTCCCTTCCTTAGGAAAGAATGCCTGAAAAAGTGCAGGGGTGCAGCCTCAGAAGCTGGTGGTGTACTCATTCCTCGTGCTGGTGCTGGTCTCTGTGTAGCCCCCAGCGTCTTTTGTTACTGTGAAAGCCCTTTCTGCAGCTCGGCGCGGCAGCAGCAGCTTGCAGGCTGCTGCCCTGTACTTCTTCGAAACGAGGTTGTAGAGGACAGGGTTAATGGATGCGCTCAGGTAGAAAAGCTGCAGAGCGAATATATTAAAGTACTGGGAGAAGAGCATCGTCCTCATGTCCCGGGTGTTTATAAATATGATCCTGCCAATGTGGAAAGGCAACCAGCAAATTACAAAGGCCAGAACCACCACAGCTATAAGACAAAATAACACATGCGGCAGTTAAGGAGTGAGTTTACTTTTCAACCATCCAGTAAAGTAAATTTTTACATGGCTGATTTTGCAGGTTCTTCTAACTGATACAAATGATATACAGAAATAATGACATTAAATTGTTGGAAAACCATGAAAATGAGAATAGCATCAAGTCTGACTGTTAGTCTTTGAAGTGAAAGGTAACTGGTAAAATCTCAAGTTAAAGCAAGAGATGAGGTTTGCTGAGAAAAATGTAAACAACTGTAGCATAATATCCATATAATAACATCAGGCACTACAGAAATCCCTCTTGACAATGTCTGTAATGCCATGTAAAAGATATGAAAACAGAAGTCAGAATAAGGAGTTTTTGTGGAAGCTCCACAGCAGCTCCATTCGCTGCAGAGTTGTTGTTTAACATGTCTCCATCAATGGAAAAGACCAGGGCTGCACCTCAGTCACCCAAGCTCCACACAATTCGCTCTATTGTGATGGAATGGTATCTGACATAAAGACTTAAAAGTGTTGTTGGGCTATAGATTTTTTCCACTAAAATTTTTACACTCATCCTCAGACAATTACTGCTGGAGACAGCTATTTGACTAGATGGATCTCTAGCCTGAGTCACTTCAGCCATCTGCCTTGCCCTGTTGCATTTTAGCGCAGGGCAAATACAAACACTCTTACAATGGGAACACAGCAGGAGCAGATGAGGAACAATTAAATAAGTGTATTACTGTATCCATACTTTTAATTACTTTTGTTTATAAATGCATGTAAGTAAAACAAGCAATCATTTGTGGAGCCTCTTCCGTGTTTCTCAGAGCTTAAAAAAAAGGGACGCAGCCTAAGAAAGTTTACGTCTGAAATACACCACATGTATAGTGCTGCTGGATCTTTGAGATAACGGGGCACTGGTCTCATTCAGTGGGTTCTAAGATCACGGACACAGGTGTTCCTGTTGGAAAACCTTGCGCCTATTTCAGTGTTAAGTACCTTCCTCAAGTCGGTAAAATTCTCTTAGGCTTATTCGTTTCTTTCCTTTGTGCTACGCTATTTCCATCCAGTTGATTACACTCTCAGTAAAAGAAGTCTCCCATGTGACATGCAAAAACTACACTAAAGGTAGGAAAAAATAATAGTCGGGGCATTTTGTTTTATGTTCCTTAGTCAATAGTTGGATTTCTTTTTTCTTTCCCTTCAGATTGGTCACTACTTACAAACATTAAAGCCCCAGGGCAGACTAAGATCTCTAACTTTCCAGAGTGTGATGCTGGGTTAGTGAATGTATGACTAAGAAAATGAAATAAAAATTATCAGCATCCTACATCTGTAGGAAGTGCTTTGGTATTACAGGATTTGTTTTCAAACAGCTCGTAGGGGTTAAGTTGCTGTTTTTCAGCCTCCTTGGGCAACCAGTGGATTTACTCCCAGGAGAGCTACAAATGACCACTAAGAACTTACTTTTCAGAAGCAGGAACTTTCTATGCAGAGGTGTTGCTGCCCACTGGAAGAGACTGCTGATGTTACCACCGTTTTTCTGAAGTTGCAGGCTACCTTGTACTTGGTTCTGCCTGGTAAGATGCAGAAAAATGGTATTTCTACGGAAGGCAGTGGTGCTGCTGAATGTGCAACACCACGCGGGTGAAGCCTCAGTTGTGAGGGAGTGAAATCCCTGCCGTGGCAGCTCCCGGGAGTACTGATGGGCTGGGCAGAGTGGCTGGGGTGTCCCCTGTGCTATTCCCTATCCTGTACGGGAGCTGCGGCTGCTTCAGCCCTGCTGTGGCTTCCCAGCCCCGCTCCTTGCCCTAGCCATAGCCCGAGGCGGAGGGTAGCGGGACTCACCCAAGATCCTGACAGTCTGGCGGTGTCCCTTTTCCCGGAGGAGCGAGCTGGGGCCCCGCAGGCGGGCGCTGCTCCGCCACAGCTCGCGGCCGATGAAGCCGTAGAGGACGCTGAGGCAGGTGACGGGCAGCACGAAGTAGCAGGTGGTGACCCAGAACATGGTGGCCAGCAGGCCGGACTGCAGGGCCTGCGGGGTGGGCTTGCACTCGCGGCTGAAGTCAGTGTGGTTGTCGGGCTGCTCCACGCCGACCAGGAAGAAGAAGGGGCTGGCGGAGAGGAAGGCGAAGGCCCAGAGGACGCCGATGACGGCCTTCACCCGGCGCTTGGTGACCACCACCTTGGCCTTGAGGGGGAAGCAGATGGCGAGGTAGCGCTCCACGGTGAGGGCGGTGATGTGCAGAATGGTGCAATAGGTGCAGCCCTCACTGAGGTAGTGCGAGAGGCGGCACAGCAGCTGCCCGAAGATCCAGGGCCGGGAGCGCCAGAGACGGTAGAGGTCGAAGGGCAGCCCCATGAGGATGAGCAGGTCCGATACGGCCATGCTGCCCAGGTAAAGGTTGGTGGTGGTCTTCATGTCGCGGTAGCTGCGGATGACCAGCACCGTGAGGACATTGCCCGCCACGCCGACCACGAAGAGCCCCAAGCAGACGGCAGTGATGGGAACGA
>VZRL01006554.1:835260-892131 GCA_013397895.1 Origma solitaria
CCCGCCCGCGGGCCCCGCCGGCACTGGGAGGCAGGCAAGCAGAGAGGGAGGGGACAGGGACGGCGGTGCGCGCACAGGACTGACCACCAGCAGCGAAAAAGAAGGTACTTTTATTGTCCACAGACTCTTAAAGGTACTTTGCTACATCGTTTTATGTATTTTCTATCAGACTATACAGGTTCGTCTTCATGGAGCCCGACGTTGTACAACCGTAAAGTGATATGTTTGGTAGTGTATCTATAGCGTTTTAAAAACTTTAGAGTTTCTCTTTTTCTTTTATTTATTTATTTTTGGAATGTACAGTATATGAGGTAAAATTAAGATTACATTAAAAACTGTCTTCAATGCAGTAATATGCACTGAGGCTCAAATGGCAAATACACTATTAAATGACTATCAAAAATAGGAGCTCATTTGAATTTTACTATGAAAAACGTAAGTCACTGCCGGTTACCTGCAGTAACAAATCTTACCGTTTTAGACATTCAACCGTAAGAAATCTCTGGGCTGTGACACGCAACCTCATTTGCACTGCCAAACATGGCACTTTTAAGAAGGTTCTAGAAAACATCAGTTATCGTGGTATCCTGCGGGGAGGTATCAGCCTATACATACAAACGACAAATTCAAAATAAAATGTAAACATACAGTACATTTTAAAGACAGATCGTTCTCGCCACGTGGAGGCCAAGTTCTTCGCCATTCTTTTTTTTTTCTTTAAAAAAAACGAAACTCAGCAACATTATTCTACAGCACAGATCATTGGACGTATAAACAATTACAATACATGCCCGTTCTAATATAAGAGAAATTCTTCAGAGATCTTCAAAGCACAAGACAGAGGTTCCTTTTTTTATTATTATTAAGACCGACAGAAGTGTTTAATACTATTAAAAATGCTAAACTGAACACAACTAGAAGTCATTAATGATCCACTATCTTGTAACTCAAATAAATTAAAAGTAGCTAATTACAAAGTGTATAACAAATAACATAAGTGTGATGAGACAAGGATTTTTTTTTAAAGATAGTTTCACTACAAGCTTTGTGTCACTGGCAATCATTGACATCTAGCAAGATGTTCAATGGGATACTTGTTAAAATTCAGTCTGGTCATTCAAGAACTCACAAATGCAAGCTCACAAAACATTGATGAGTTATGCAATTGCAAAGTGCTCTAATGCAACATTAACTACATGCAATCAACAATTTGGTACAGTATCCAAAGAGACATTACATTAAACATTAGGATCTCAAGAAAAAAGCAGCTTTAAGTTTTCTGGTGCAAATTACTACACTTCGTCTTCTGATTTGGTGCCCCAAAGAAAGAAAGAAGGAAAGAAAGGAAGGGAAAAAAAGAAAGATAGAAAGAAAACAAACAAAAAAAGGCAGTGCTTATTTCTGGTGGATATGGCAAATGAATGCTGGGGAAACAGCAAAAATTCAATAATGAATTTTATCTCAAAATTCTATTGACTAGCCAAAATCAGAGGGCACAGACATCTGAATAAACTGCATCCAATCAAAGGTCAACTTCAGAAATGTGTTTTTCAATTTAAATAATAAATCTAAGAAGTTCTCTCACACTCTCCCTTCTATATTCAGAAGAAGTAAAAGAGGCATTTTTGTAAGTAAACATCAAATCCTGGGGGTAAGATAAACCACTTGTGCCATCTCCTTGTAGTCTTTCGAAAACATCTACTTGCAGTGAAGAACTCCACATTTATCAGATAAGAAGCTTCCTTCATGCATACTCTTCCATCCAGTTTATTATTTGCTGCCTGAGAAAAGCCCCTTCTGTTTTTCAGCATAAATCCTGCTTCCTAAATAATTAAGACAAATGAGGAGGTAGAAATACAGCGCTAAATTGCTTTCACAGCATCAGATTAATATTGTGTACAGCACAAGTTTGTTAGTGTAAGTTTTAAATGCGATCTACACATTCTTCCCTGTTATGTTAGCAACCCTTAGAAGTGTGGGCCAGGAAATCATCTTTACACTTGTGTTTATTGGTCAAACCCTTTTCGTTAAACACTGTGTGCCTGCCCCATATTGAGTTTGTACTGCAAGAAGGCATATAAAGAAAAGATTATATTTCTGTGGCTTGCATTTTAATAACATGTGTCAGCCTATACCTATGAGTAAGCATTTTAAAGTGGCTGAGAAAGTTTGCATCAGTCCCAATGCCGGTGCTAAATGCCTGGTTTTGTAAAAGCAAGAGAACAGAACTACTTTTAGATTATGAGAACGTAAAATGTAATGGGCAGCATTATAAAATAGATCTCTTTTCTTCACTTTATGACGAAGTACTGAATGATAACAGCAATCAGAATGGAAAAGATAGCAAAAAGTGCAAGGATGACAGCAGCACACACTTGGTCGCTCTGTGACCATTGTGTCCTTGTGGTGTGCACAGTGTCCTTGTTGGTGCTTGCCGGTGGTTCAGTCCTCTGAGAGATGAATAGCACTGGGGCGCTGTAGGGGCCGACCAGGTCCTGGTGACCTGTGGCCTCTTGGCACTGGCGAATGGCACATGCGCGGAATCGGTATTCACAGTTCAGCTGGAGGCCTGTGTATCGGAACGACCACTCCGGACCCTTATAAATCTGGCAATAAGGGATACATCAAGTAAAAAAGTCCTATTAAACACATGTATCTCAGTATGGTTTTGTTTATGGTGAAGGTAACTGTAAAAAGGATGACAACTCACCAGTGTTTTCACCCATGCAAAGAAAAATGGACAGGAAGCCCAAATATGTAATTTAAATACCAGATAAAGTCTCCAGTCCTTTTGGTGAAACAGAAGAACTACGCTTGCTTTAGAGGAATAATGCGTACACACCAAATAAATTCTGTCACAAGCCCCAGTGTTCAGGTGATTTAGTAACCACTTACAATGGGATGCAATATACAATATCATATCATGGGATTTTAGGTAGTTAACTCTGTATCAAGCTAATTCATTAATCTAATGCAATCCAATGTACTTTGCTGTAGTTATTGGGTATTTAAAATATTATATTTTATCCCAATAAACACTGAATCAGGAAAACCACGAAGAGTCCTCCCTGTGATTCTTAATTTCATCATATTCCCAAGAGATGA
Source organism: Origma solitaria (assembly GCA_013397895.1). Taxonomy (NCBI): domain Eukaryota; kingdom Metazoa; phylum Chordata; class Aves; order Passeriformes; family Acanthizidae; genus Origma; species Origma solitaria. Next base: position 838,366 of record VZRL01006554.1, read on the forward strand.
CTTATGAGGATGTTCTCCAAAGGTCTCTCAGTTGGCTGGTTAACATGAGTTCACAACTCTTCATCATGGAGTGTCTAATTCAGTGAAATCTAAATTCTGGTTTCTCAAATTAATTAAATTTGCAGCTACGTAAAGGGTCTGTGAAAGCCAACAAAACTCATGAGGGCGCAATTATAGGTATATCAATAGATACTGAGGTATTAGTTGGGTAGCACAGTGCAGTTTGATTTCTCTCTTTAAACTCCTTCACCCTCCCACCTCCAAATATCCGGAATTGCTTTATTTAACTGGTAGCACAATACAGAAATATCACATCAGGAGCTTTCCCTACAGTTACCATATTGTTAAACAGTATTCTGAAAACGCAAACTAGAAATGTAAAGCAGCAGGAAATCCCTTCTGATTCTGCTCTTTGAAGAGCTCTTGCTATGCCTGAGGCTACTCATAGAGTTCTCTGACAGCCAGACAGCTGAGCTTTACTGGAATCTACAACCTAGAGACTTTTCTCTCTGAGGCAGGGCAGGTCATTGGAAGTGCAGCTTCCTCAAAATTCTACTAAATTGAATCATGCATTTGGGAGTGAGCAAACAGGCCACTGACACACATCCTACTCCAGCTCCAGGTATGCCAGCTGGCAGGGGATACCATCCTCAGCTGCTTGTCCCCAGTGCCTTGCCAGAAGTTGCCTTCCCCTTCTATGTGTTTCCTGGGGTATTTATATGATTGCTTCATAACCCCTTTAAGATTTTGATGTATACAGCTCAAACAGCACATTATTAACTTATTTTGGCTGTAGCACAGAGGGATAAATAACATGAACAATTTGGATGACGGACTGGGGAGAAAGAGGAGAGGAAAGTGAAGTTTTGGCAGCAAAATGGCAGGAAACAGCTTACGGTAGACTTCCAGGCAGTTTATTTTTATCTGTGTCAAAAAAAATTGCCACCATCATGTCTAAGTGTCTTAAAGGCTGTTTTCATAGTGTTTACTTCTTGATTGTCCCAGTTTTAATTTTTGCAAATTAGTCTTTTAATTCTAATTTACAATGCCAGACTGTTCTGCAGAGAAAAAAGCAATCACACACCTCAGTCTACTTTGTAATTTCCATACTCAAAGAGCAAACTTTATTTCCTTGCCCAGCTCATTAGGTAATACACACTGATAATCAAAGCATGATTTGATTCCGTGTCTAAAGCAACACAGACCTTACCTTACATAGCTAATGTTGTATTTACAATGTTAAAGTTACAAAAAAGAATATTCACATGGCAAGATAACAAACACCTCAGATTATGGTTCATCTTTTACTGAAAAATTTAACAAATGGGCATAACAAAGACAGTGCTACACTGAAAGTTATGAAACTATTAAGGCCTATAATCTACCAAAGCACAGGCAAAACTTATTTATTGAACTATAATAAAATTATAATGTACTAGAATTAACTGTTTCTGTTCTGGAAGGAAAGTTCCTTGGCTTAATAGTATGAAACAGTTTTCAATCCTAATTTCATGTAAAATATCAAGCAGTTTATAGGGAAGAAAAATTAGCACTGAATGCAGGATAATTGGTAGCTTGGCATTTTGCTTCTTTGCTCTTAGTGCAGAGAGAACTCCTCATCCCTTTACTCCCCAGTCTGAATTCTGTACCATTAGCTAAAAGGTTTCTTTTTGTCAGTTGTTCCATTAGTGGATAACTGCCTCACCACTTGGGGTGTCAAACTATATTAAGTGAACATCAGTGTAACCCAGAGAGGCTGCAATTTAGAGCAGAATCTCCTTTCTGTGTGAGGATGGGTTTAGGAGATACGACCAGATATTATTTAGTAACAAAAAGTTAACACGGTGACTACAAACATACCCGAACACAATAAGCTTTACTAAATCTAAACTAATCTTAACTAATTTTACTAAACTGGTTATCATAAATAGTAATTGAAGAAAACTACAATAACTTAAATAGATCATACCTGTTTGAATTCTGAGTCTTTTCCCACCATGACCTGAAGACAATAGATAACTGGATCACCCTTCATGGGCTGCAGAACCTCCCACGTGATTTCACAAGTGTGATCATTTATTCTCTCTATCCTTGGTGCTGAAGGAAGGAAGCACAAAAGTGACAGCTAGCTCTGCGTTCCCTGTTGCATAATGTCATGTTCTAATGACCTGTAAAATTCTATATTCTACCTGCTGTTTTGTCTCAGAGAAACAAAAAATTTAGATTCAAATGTATTCTTCCTCCAGTGTTTTGTGGAGAAACAACTAACAATTCATATAGGTCTCTACTGCTAGTTTAGGTATCATCCAAGAGAAAGCAAATAAAATTTGGGGACTGCAAGTGTGCATCATATACCAAAAAACCTCCAAACTGGACTGCTTAAAATTATTCTAAACATGCTAGGACGCATTTTCACCTTAACTTGCCACTCTCCTGGTAAGTAGGTATTCTAAGTACAAACCTTCTTATGTTAAAGAATGCATAAACCCTGAGTCTTTCATATTTGCAGTCAACATTTTAGACAGTTACATGAAAGGAGCATTTTCCCACTATTCCCGCCCACACTTAAAAAACAGTTTAGTATTTTCAATATCCCAAACACAGCGTAATACCAAAACCATCCTGCTATCATCTCATCCCCCAAATGAAAAAAGAAGCACCCTTACCCTTCAAGGCAGCTGGAACAGATTTGGGAGTAGTAAAAATGTATTCTTGAGAAAGGGGGCCTTCACCAGCTTCATTACATGCCTGAATACAAAATTTGTATGATGTTGACTCACTGAGTCTTTGAACTTTGTATGTATGACATGGTCCTCTGTACAAGGATACGAACCTGAAAATGCAATGAGTAGCTTATTTTGAACACAGAAAAGGACTTCTGAAGCAGCTACAGTATTGTCTTTAAATCTGTTCCCATAATTTCCCAAAATCTAATGAAAAGCCCAGAAACACTTATTTCAGAGTTAAACAGTGTTCTGGCTACTACAAAACAACCAGCTCATTTTCCAAGGCTAAGTTTTTATTTCTCATGTCTTTGAAATAAAAATATCTTGCACAAAGAACACTACAGATTATCTCTTACCAAAAATGGTCCTAGGCATTTTAAGAAACTATTTTACATTTGAAACAATGGGAAAGGACAGCAGTTGTGCCTCTCAATGAGCTGCATCTTTTTTCGTTGGCCATCTACTCCTCCAATATCTTTAGCTTTTCAAAATTAGGTAATTAGATTTTAGCCTTTTGCCCGTTTGCAACTCTTCCTTACTACGCCTAAAAAAAGTGCCATGGATCCAATTGCTCTTGTACATCGTTGTTGGAGATGGGCTGATGCAGACCTGCACAGGAGGGCACAGTCACAATTGTAGTGCACATCAAATCTCTTTCTGAGAGTTTTGTGCACTGGCCACTCTCCTTCATGTTGCAATTCTTGCACAAACTGATCATGGCAGCTCTTGTTTGATTTTAAGTTTTGGTGCTCCCAGGATACAGCACAAACTTCTCTCTTCCTGCAAGGGTTGTCATCTACTTAGGCTTTTTTTTTTTCTTTTAAAATTAAAACAGATGGTACCTGCACATTGCTTTGGTAATGACAATGAATTTCTTTCCAGTTAGAGAGTCCAATTTATTTTCCTCCTTACAGCACAGCAGTTTCACATAGTAGATCTCTTTTATCTTTTTATCAAGCTAAGGCTACTCCTTAGATATGGAACACTCTGTAGCAGTACTGCTCATTTTACCATTTAGGCAAGAGTTCTTGCTGTACCATCTCAGCTGACATTCTGATTTAAGATGAGACAGCGGATCTCTTAAAGTAATAATTTGTATTATTTTCCACTAAAATAATTGCATATAAGGCAACAGAGAGTAAAGCATTCATCCCTTCCAATATTAAGTATATAAAAGCCACAACACTGACTGGACTTTTTACTTTGACAAAGTATTTAACCAAAAGTGAGAGGGAAAAGTGTGCTGGTATGGAACATGGTATTAAACTCTTCATGTTGAACTCTAAGTAAAAAAACAATGACATTTTTAATCTTGTATTTCTCAGCACCGAACACTAGAGCCCTTCTTGCCTTGCCAGATGAGATGATCTCCTACATCTCTTGTAAATTCAGAAAAGCATATGGAATTTTTCCCTTTGCTGCCATCTCCCAAGCATCAGACCCCAGCGATACTGGGCAGATTTAAAGCAATGCCAAAACCAACCTTCCATTCTTATCCTCCATTTGAAGGTGGTACTGGATGGAGTCAGTTAATGCTTTTGCAGTTCCCTCTCCCCACTTCAGCTTGAGAGTCTGAGAACTGTATGCAGCACATTCCAGGCGTGGCGGATCCGGGGGGAGAGGCTTTGTTTTCAGTTTTATGGTGTGGCTGAAAGGACCCGCTCCAAGACTATTTAGGGCTTGAATTCGTACTCTAGCATTTGGAAAAAGAGAAAATAAATTAACTTGAAATTAGATTCTAAGAAATAATTTGTCATATCCACCATTCTCATTAAAGAGAGAATAATGGTACTATCTACAATGAAGATTTTTATCAATATTATCCTTTGATAGACTGTCAAGAATATGCAGGTATGTCACTTTCCTTACCACATTTTAAGGAGCTGGCTTGATTAAAAATAAAAATACCCGAAATAAATTCACATTAGTGAAAAGATGCAAAAGCTCTGTGAGTTACGTCAAGAGTGGTCCATCTTTCTGACTGTGCAGGCCTCGTACCAAAATTTTTGATAGCCACATTGGAATGATGAGGGAAGGTAAAAAAGCCCACCCCAAAGAGGGGAAACCACATCTGTGACTGTTTTACCAGGTGAGTTCAAGGATGACTAACAGACATTTTTACAGACTTTTTTGAACAGATCCTATTCATGTGAAAATAAAGTGATGGTGCCCAGCCACCTCTCTTGCTGTTTCCACTAGTAACACATCTCGGGGCACATGCAAACACAAGCCCTCTTGTATCTGCCTGCAAAGTGAGAGGGGGAAACCAGAAGTCACCAAAGGACACATAGCTGAGGAAGTTGTAGAACTTGATACTCAGGGATGTGGTAGGGTTTTGGTTTTCTTCTTTGATACTCCAAGGAAGACAATGCTGGCATTAGATTTGTACGTAAGAATTAAAAGACTTAGCCAAGAAATTTATTTCTGAAAAGGAAAAAAGCAGAAAACAGAGGCTCTTTATGTATCTCACAGATAGCCATAGGGAGAAAAGTGTATCTAATTATATTTTGCGGACTTAACATTTGCTTGTCCAAAATAGTATCCAGGTAACTGGAAAAAAGTAATCACAGTAATTACTTAAATTAAATTCTGAAACAGTCAACCACACAACTGCAAAATGTGGAAACACAAATGTGTATGCAGGCTAAAGAATAAATATTTCTCTTTCACTACAGTAATATTTAACATCGTGCCAATTTATTACAGCCCAGAACTAAGGTTAATATATGCAATTTTTTATTTGCACAGAGTTGACAGTGTATTCTATTAAAAAACTTATGTGGGTAGAAGTATAGACCTATCTCTGCAACAGAAGCTTCTCTTTTTTTCAGTCTACTGACACAGAGAGCAACAGCTCTTCAGATTGCCAGCATTACTGTTAAATAATTATAAGGCACACAGAAACACTGTAGTCTGACATAAAGCCTTAAAACAGTAATTAAGGATTCAGAAAACTGCAAAGCTAGATGATATCCTTATTATACTGAAATCAGAGTGGGCTAAAAGTCTGACTTCAGTGGGACTGCCATTCTCCTTTAACACTGAGGACATGTTTTTGTAACAGGGATGTAGAGTGCCTTCAGGCAAAATTACTGATTTTTGCATTTTTCAGTAATCCTTAGACCAAACATAAGGGATGATTTCAGCAACTAAAATTCTTCAGAAGAGATGCATAGTTGGTTGATTTTTCAGATTGATACTCTTCATGCTGACTTCCACTTTTTCTGCAGATAAGGCCTTGCAAGTTGCAATGAGCTGTCATTAGATCAGACTGGACATAGTCCTTCCTTGCATAGATTTTACCTTTTCAAAAAGTGAAGCAACCAGTCCAAAACCAGTTATGAATCTGAATACATAATGTGAATTCAGTTGAATTGACACATTAAACAGGCAAATACAACAATACTACAATAAACTAACATAAATTTTTTTTTAAAGAAAATAAAAATATTACAGCTCATCTATTTATGATGATCATCATTACAAAACTTTTTTTTGCTCCATGGCTGTGCACTAATGTGTCTCTGGGAGTAATAATGAAGACAATAAAAAAATACAAGGAAACAATGCATGTGCTCTTGTGGAGGAAACAGAAGGCTGTCAAGTAGCTGTGCCTCACATACCTGTAGGTAGTATCTGGCTGTAAGCCATCTATAAAATAGGTCAGATCCTTCCCAACAGTTATTGGCTGCTTATCTCCAAAGTCGATGCTGTACCCAAGGATTTCAGATCCATGGTCACAAGGTTCTTCCCAGCTTATAGCAAGGGATGTGGAAGGAGAATAGTGTGGACTTTCAACTTCATCTTCACTTAGTCCACGAAGACAGGTCACAACTGCAGGTACAGATGCTGGAGTCATACATGCCACTACTTCACTGAAAGGGCCTGCACCTGCAACATTCACTGCCTGCAAATACAGAGTAGACCATGTTTTTATGGTAGAGTCAATTCCTGTTTCCAGATTTCACTAACAAAAGTTTTACATCTTTACCTGAACCCTGCAGTAGTATATAGTGGCAGGCAAAAGCCCTTTCACTTCACAGCTGAGCCCAGGCCCACAATAGGACATCTGCATGCATCCTTCCACACCGCCCCACTCCAGTCGATATTCTGTGACATCAGCTCCATTACTTACTGGTACCTTAAATATGGATATAAATAATTAAAAGTTAAATTCACTGACTTAAAAAAAACCCAACTCAACCAAACTCATCACATCTTTTTTTTTTGTTTGTTTTGCCTTGTTCCAGAGAAATCTTACCCTCTCATTTCGTTGCTGATTTTTAATTTAGTACAATACAAATGACAAGCAGAATCTGATACAAACTTCAGGAAGTTCAACTAAGACAACAGCAAACACAGAGTCCTGAAATGGGATAAAAAGGTAGAGGCTGAGGAGCAACCTTACAAAACAAACCTCTGTGTGTCCTGGTGAGGAAGCTGAATGTGAATCAGCAGTGTGTGTCTGATGAAGGTGAACTACAGATTGGTTGTATTAGCAAATAAGCAGCAAGGAGGGTAAAAGGAATAATGACTCCCCTCTACTCAGCACTTGTGAGGCTGCATCTCCAGTACCATGTCCTGTCTTGGGATCCCCAAAAGGAGATGGACACTGACGTAATGGAGTAAGTCCAGCGAAGGGTCACGAAGCAGAAGTGCAACACACAAACAAAAGGCAAGGCTTATTTGATAATACAGCTAAGGGGAGATCTTACTGCTGCCTTCAATTACTTACTGGGAGGGTACAAAGATTATGACAAAAACTTTTCTTGAAATGGGACAGTGCCAAGACAAGAGTCATGACTTGCATTAAAGGGTATTTTGACTAGACATACACAAAAAAATCCTACAGAATAAGAGTTTACCCAGACCGTTTTATTAGGCTGCAACATCTTCATACTTGGAGATAAATAAAATTTCACTGGGAAAGGCCCTGAGAAACCTCACCTATTTGAATAGAAGGTTGAACTAAATGACATCTAGAGGTCTACTTGTGCCTTAATTACTGTGTGATTCTGTAAAACAGCCATCTAACATCACTGACATTAACTCTACCTGAATGTTGTAAGAGATTTTTTCAAAAGGCTTTGCCTTGTAGATATTTAAGGAGTGCTCCTCTGACATTCCTCAAGTAGGAAGCATGAACACTACTTTCCAGGTTGTCCTGGGGTGGCATAATGATATCGTGTATTCCCTATCGTTTTGTATGCTTGACCAGAAATATTGTCCTGTAGCTTTAACTGTGTCCAGCAGCTGGGAGCTCTGCCGCCAGCGTGGGATGTTTTGAAAGTTTCCCCAGCTCTCCTACGGGGGAGTGAGAAGGAAGGGACACTGGTTTTTTTTTTTTTTCCCTCCCCGGAGTTAGTTGCTGCTGCTGGTGGCTGGTGCTACTGGTGTGGCTGCTGCTTGGGTTGGTTTTTTTCCTCCCTGGGATTGTTTTTCATCGTTTTGGACCCTTTTCTTCGACTTGCTTTCTCATCTGAGAACCTGAGGAGCCCCGGGGGACAGCGGACGAGAATCGTCCAGGGAGCCACCAGAGGAACTTCACCTAGCCCCTTCGGGGCCCCCCGGAAAAGGGAAGCTACGCCTGAGGAAAAGGACACTAAGTTCATCAGCTGTTTGTTCAGGTTTTCTGACCCCTTTTCCCCTTTTCCCTTTCCACTGCGTGGTCTGTTAATTAAACAGTTCTTCCCACTTTAGGCTGAGATATTCTGTGTTGTGGGGAGAGGAGTGTTAGAAACCTTTGCTGTGGGGGGGGACACCTGTTTGGAGTGCTTTCCACCGAGGATATTTGTCTCTAATCCAAGACATAGGTAAAACAGGTTTTGGTCTTTTTCTGTACAGTTCTGTAACTCGGATACTTCACCTCATCTCAAAGCCACTAAAATGCTGTGTTTAAACAGTATTCCCAGATAGAATACTTCTTTTTATAAGCTTAATTTTTATCTATTGCATTTTTTTAAATCAGACATCTAAATACTATGGGTTTATAGGAAGTCTGTGAGGCTTTTGCTACATTATTACTGATGTAATTATATGAAATTAAATCAGATTATAAAACCAAGAAATACACAATAATCTATTGTATTATGTGGATACATTGTCTCTGAGGAATGATAACTACATTAAAGAAAAATTTTAAGACTAGACTGCATCACTCAGAAACGCGGAGCAGCAGCTGTGGCAAAACTCTTAAACAAAAGAAGAATTTTCAACAGTTTTAAGCAGTAAGATCCAGTACCTGCAGCCTGCCAACTTACACCTGCCTTATAATGGCATGATGAATGATTAAGGTTTTACCTATTGGATAATCAGGTAAATATGCTTACAAAAAAAGTGAAAATAAAATAAATAAAAATTAAAATGCAGTATTAGGCTTTTCAAGTTGAGCTAAAAAATGCAGACCATCATGTTAAGACAGGTGTTACCATGGCATTCTTACCTCCCAAGACACCTGAGCACATGCAGCAGATCTGCACACCACTTGAGGGGGCTTGCACTGATCTGGGGGTCCAGGTGCTGTAGTTACTTCACATTTTTCCGAGTAAGGTCCAAACTATTAAAAAGAGAGTTGATACAAATAAATTGTAAAAATAGAATTACTACTTTTTAAATAACAGTTTCCCATAGTAGGGACATGTAACAGCAGCCTGAAACTTTGTATTACTTCTTTATAAAATAAATTTTTGTGGACAGTGGATTGAGGATTTATTTCACTATCTGACTATTCTCCAGAAGAGCTGGAAATTCTTCTTCACTCCAGCAAATGCAATGTGAATAAATTTGACACTTCAAACTCTTGGGAAAAACAGGGAAGTGCTATCCAAAGCCTTATTTTGAAGTTACACGATGGCTGCACTGGAACATAAAACAATTTCTACTGCCTATTTATACCTATTTATAATAAATAAAGGATTCAAAAACTGCTGAGCTATGAACTATTTTTTGCAGGGTGGAGGGAGGATAGAAGTTAGGATAATGTTTTAGAGCCTTCAGCTGCAGACCTCTTCACAAACAGTGTCAACTCACCCTGACAGTTTTTTATGAAGTGTACATTATTGAACAAATCAGGACTTTGGGTACATAACTAAATAAAGCTTGTTCTACAGCAACAATTGATTTAAACACATTTAATACTCCAAAGAGGGAAAATAGTCTTCTATCTGATAGAGCATGTACTCAGAAGTTAAACTAAATATAAAAATGGAGAGAGTCAGGAAACTATTATCTTCTAGAACACCAACAGCTGTAAAAATAAAGGCCAACCAATTTACAAAGCTGTATACAGAAAATAATTTGTTACCTTACTTCACATGAGAATACTGAAGTTGTAACAGTACTTTAATAAAGTACTTAGCATTTCCTAATATTACTATTCAGATAAAAGACATAATTAGCTATTTTCTCTTCCCTTCATCTAAAAATCCCCTTCATTATAAACTGATGTTTAACTGTCTGTTCCCACACAACAATAAGCTATGTGACTCAAATGACTCTACATTAGGAAACGCTCATTTTAAAATTACTGTTAAATGCTTCTTTTGAAATAAAAGATCCTTAATAGTGATTGCAATCTTTGGAACTAATTTCATTTCAGACTGCCTCCTTACCCCAGCCTTGTTAGCTGCTCTCAGTCTGAAGCTGTACATCCTCCCTGGAAGAAGGCTGCCCACTGTGCATTCAACATCAGAACCCTGGTAAACCTCTCTGTGTTCATCCGTTTCTGCCTGAAACATTTCCAGACCATAACAGGTAATGGGTGAACCACCATCTACTTGAGGTGGTCCTAAAAATAAGAAAAGAAAGAAAAGCTTATTCAATTTTAACACATAACACATTTGGATTCCTTACAATCACTAACACTTGTAATAGAATTACCCCAACGCAGCTGAATTTCTCTTGCTCTTGGTCTACCCTGTAGCCTTGGAGGCTGGCATGGACCAGGAACCACTGCTGGTGTCTGCACCAGTAAGGAATCAGATACCTACAAAGGAAAGAGAGATTAATTAAGTTGTCCAGGCCAAAACAAGCACTATCAGTTATGCAACAAGTAAAGGCAAATATCTGAGACAGAAACAAGATCTTCCCCTTTTTTAATGACATCATCAAATATGTGAAGAGGTCGAAGTGATCTGGTCCGTATTTCTCGTAATATAAACCATGTCAAAATAATCACACAATACGCAAAATTTGCTTTTGTATTTTGGTACACATGCAAGAGATAGACTTAAAAAAAGTGGTTAATTATCAGTACAAATCTAGTATAGATGCTTGAAATATAACTCATTCAACATAAACTCCTTCTCTTTTGCATCAGACTGCAGTTTAATGAATTCTAAACCCTTACTCTTAAGGGTTGTATACTTCCTGTGGAAGAACTTCTCAGCAAGCAAAAGTGGGCAGAAGTGTCAATCAGAAGAGACAGAAAAAAAAAAGAGATTTCAACTTTTTTATTGCTTAGCAGTACTTAATGTGCAACAAGTTTCCACCTCTGATTTGAAGTTTGGGCAAAAATAACCTAAGAACATAATAACATGCAGCAGATGGCACTCACTGTTCTGGATGCAGAGAGAAGTAAACAGAGACAGTGAGGGGTTAGTTATTAGCTTCAGTGTGATACAGAACAAATAGGAAGTTAGAAAGCCTTTAAGTTTACAGAAAAAAAGAATCTCAGAATCTCATTTCACAACTGGTTTCCATGTATGTTCAAGAAAGACTGGATTGGACAATCTGCTGCTTTTCAATTCCTCTGAATGCATTGTTGCACTGAACAACTGCTGCTACTTAAAAAGCAGAAATGTTTCTCAGGATGCATATGTTCATGAGAAGCTCCAGAAAAGTTAATTACATCTTTCTTTATAGTTCTTCTGTTGGTTTCTGACACCTTCATAAAGTACCAGGACTTTCTGGAAGTTATCTTCTCTTTGGTACTCAATGTTTATTCCGAAGTCATGGGGTTGGGTTGTGGGGCAGTAGGTCAGCAGTAGGTCTTCAGTCTCTGAAGACTTCTTGTTTGGTGACTGAGAAAGCACTGCAGCCAAGCCAGCTTTGAAGAAGTCCAGATTTATTCTTAAGACAAAGTGGTTGTAATCAAGGTCATCTTTGCAGGAGACTTCCATATTGAGAAAGAGCACATACATTTCATGTCATAAGGTGGGGTTGGGTAGAAATGGCAAACACCAAGAATGCAAAGCTTTTAAGATTTTTCTGGAGCAGCTTGACAGTGGAGCCCTGCTGGAAGACTGCAGAGAGTCAGGGCTGGCTTTGTTACACTTGTTGCAGAGAAGGGAGAGGAATACAGCATGACATTTTGGCACTGGCAGCTGAACTACACCACAGAAGTGACAGTGGACGTGTATTTATGCAATGTGTATATATGAGGGAGCACAGTATGGCACAGCAAATTGTTTGGGAATACTGAAAAGTAGGGCAACGTAAACATTTTAATTGTGCTTGAGACAGCATGGGAAGAAATTACAGAGCATAACCCTGTAATGCCTGAGTGAAGACTCTTCCTCCCCTGCCTGCTGGGTTGACAGTTACTCAGACAAGGTACTCTACTCACTACAGTAAATACATTAAATTCACAGAATCACACAGTCTTCTGAGTTGGAACGGGTCCACAAGGATCACCAAAGTCCAACTCCTGGCCCCAAGACAGCCCCAAGATTCACACTATGTGAGAGACCATTGTCCGAATGCTTCCTGAACTCTGTTATGCTTGGTGCTGTGACCACTTCATGGGGCACCTGTTTCAGCACCCTGCTTACATTGCTGTAAAGAGTTAGGCCTTAATAAATAACATTGTATCAATGTATCACATAGGAAAAGAATCTGTTTCTGTAAATAAGACAATCATGTTAAACAAAATACAATATCAGAAAAGAATATTCACATATATTCCTTTTAACAAATGAGCAGAAACTTGAACCACTGTGCATCAATACTGGAACTTCTCTGACGTTCTAATTATGGCTATTTTGTTAGGCACTTATGCACAATATTTGCTTAAATAGCTACTGGACCAGATTTTCTTACAGAGAGAAATTTTATTTAATAAAAATATTAGCTCATATTACCGTGCTTTGTCCTCCTTCCCCAACGCAATATACACGTAACCGATAGGAAGAGCCCGGATTTAGTCGGTCACACACATGTTCCCTAGCGGCTCCGCTGTATATTGTATCCCATTTGTTTCCTGAAATGTTAGGAATAGGTGTGCAATGAATCAAAGTGTAATTTGCCACACTTCAGTACCAGCCACAGCAGGTATCCTAACTTCACTAAATAAGTTTGTGCCTGATGTTTATTAAAAAAAAATAGAAATTGAGACTGCTTTGAATTTCCTGGAAGATCTTATAATTTCATAAAGATAGTTTCCCAGGTGTAGATCTGTTGAAGTGAAATAGCTTCCTTATTTGGCATTTACCTTAACTAGAAGATAACTTCTTTTTAATGAAGTAGTTATTACTGGGTCAGCAAGCCCATTCAACATCATAATCAAATAAACAGGAAAGATACAAAAGTAAAATTTTTCACGGAAAAGAAACTTCAGATTACATCATAATTTTGAAGGCTGTAACTACAGTTTACAATTGATGAAGTTTGTTCCTGTGCTCCTGAATGGCCCAGCAGCATCTGAAATACTGATTCCATTATTCTTAAATCAGAAACTCTTTAGCAGTCTCTCTGTCTTTTTAAGAGATTAAGCAGGGAACCTGGGAACTTTTAATTAAATCTCCAACAACTCAACACACCACAGAATTCAGAGGGCTGGGAATGAAACGTAACGCACAGCTCACTAAATTTGAAAGGATTGGGTGCATCATTCCAAAAGTGGCTTAATGTGGACATGTGACAGAGAGAGGAAAGCAACAGACTAAGTAGAAAAAGAACCACAGTTGAGAGACCTGAGAGGGCCCCCATCGTATCCGGGGACAGTGCTCTGTCTTAATCTGACGCAGCATCAGAGAAGTTTAAACTTTCATTCTCAATGTGACTCTGTTTCTGTACTCAATAAGGCTACTTAGGAGGTCTGCATTTTTAAACAATTTAGCAAGATAGGTTTATGTCCAATTTAGAAATACTGTCAGTTTCCTTTCTGTATGAAAGAACAGAAAAGCAAATAGCAGAAAGTTATCCCAGCTGCATCATTGTTCTCCTTTAATAGTGATAAATGGAGTACTAGCTTTCCTTTCATCTGCCATGCAGACAACAAAGCTACATGTCCCTGTCTTCTTGCCCTAAAATGCCTGAAATGTGTCATTTCATTTCCAAAACTGAATACACCTAATTAGTAAGTTAAACAAAAAGCATCTCTTGCGCCACAGACTTTTGTGGCATCTTTTATTTTCTAATTCGGAGCAGAAGAACTTCTTATATACAAGCATCAACGTGCCTCTATTTTTTTTTATGTCAGTCCCTGGCAATAACTTTCCCTGTCATAATACATATTTTATTCTTCCCACAGGGACAGGAAAAAAACCTCTACACAACTGAATACCAGTGTGTGCTCTTAACACTTACCACTTAAGCCTTCAGACATTTCCACAACATATGTATTTATTGCTGCTCCCCCATTGTCTTTTGGTGGATCTATAAAAAACAGAAATATTCCAACTAAGCGAGGTAAGTTAAATATCTTTATAGCTTTTGGAGAGGATTTCCCAGAGGCAAAATCAACAGACAGCTGGAGACGGGTGCTTATTTAGACCAAGAGCATCCTAGTCCAGGGCAGTGGCAAATCACTCCAAGAGCTGCTGTGTGAAAGCCAGCTCTCAGCCCTCTGTACAGTCTACACAAGAAAAGGGACAAGGGAATCGCCCCTGGGAGATGCCACAGCGAACATTTCAGTCTCAAGTGCTGTGGAAGGCTGACTGATTATGGATTCAGGGACACAGAATCTAATGGTCCTGTAATTTGGACTGCAGACAGGAAAAATTATCATACTGATTTGTGCATAAGAATATTTCAAAATTATTTAAGGACAGAATTTCAAAAACCTAAATATTTTGGGACAGAACAGAAGTCAGGAATTGTACACTGAAAACTTATCTCTTTACTTCTAATACATCACTAGAAATTGAGTGCACTATCCTCACTGGTATAGTATTCATGTACAAGATACAAATCGACAGACCTTTCTTTGACATATAAGCCTAATACTGTTTCTCAAAGATAACTTAGAAGACAGCAAAATTAGAATAATGTGAAACAACATTTTGAGCAAATATAAAGACAGCATTATACGTCAACACAGAAGGGTACTCCTGCCCAAACATTATGGATGTGCTGGATGAAATGATGTTGGCTTTTAGGCAAGGGTTATGTATCATAACACGCCAGCTAAATAAAATGAGACTTATATGGCAGATAGCACTTCTTTAGTTGGAAGGAAATTACTCCAAATGAAAAATAAAATTGTCACATTAATTATCACATAGAAAGAATATTAATGCTCAAAATAAAGACTATTAAAAGTTTTATATATAAATAAATTTTTTAGGTAGCTTTTGATTTACAAGTCAGGTATTTTTAGTAACTTCATACATTATGCATCATACATAAAATATCGAGTTTCAGGTCCTGATACAGCAAAGCACTCTGGAAAGATGCAAGACTGGACCTACTGAGTACTATTTACACTCTACGAGCAACTTTCTTACGCTAACCAATTAAACACACTATTAAAAAGAAATAGGTAAGAAGTAACAATAAATACAATTTTAAATTGTTTGATTTTCTGCTAAAGTACAGCATCACACAGTACTGTTTAAACTTCTCTTTTACAGCATAAGGCTAAAAAATCCTGAGCCTAGGGAAAAGTTTCTCAAGATCCTTAGTGAATAAAAATTTATCTCTCAAAACCAAATAGCTTGAAGATACAGGTTGAACTTCAATCTTATCTTTTGATAAGAACCCAGAATGTCATGGCACCTACTTTTTGTGCCAGACAAACAGAATGTCTTAGTGCATCAATTAACTATGCTTTTTTAATTGTTGTAGTCCTCTGCAATAACAGTCCCTATTACAATTAGCACATTATTCTTCCCACATAATTACTTATAATGCCACACAAAGTATTTCGAATAAGTATTTTTCCATGAAAACAGATCATAATGGCTCAGTTGACTGAAGTGCTACTGAAGTAAAACCTGACCTTCTGTATAAAAAATATTTTTATATATATATAAATAATACAGAAGACATACTGTAAATAGAGCTGGACAACATTCTTACCCCAGATTATTTTAAAACTCTGTGCATGAATCTTTCCTTTCACTGTAGGTTTTGAAGGTACTCCGGGTTTGTCTGGACAAGTAATGTATTCCACTGTCTCACTTGGACTGCTTTTCCCTTCTGAATTATAGGCAATGACCTGAAAATATATACAAAATACTATCAACGCACTGGATAGTGGCATGCTATTCACTTTTTATAGTAAGGACAAATTAATTTAGATGTATATTCAGACAGATAGATACATAGTAACTTAGCAAAAGAAATAAAGTTATTATATACATTCATTTTACATTTTTATTAATCGCACAGTTAGAAAATCACTACACTGAAAATATAAATGCATGAAAAGTGCCAGAAAAAAACAAATCCTTACAAAATCCCTCTCATCCTAGTATAGTACCTTCTTTTACAGAAATACATTCAGAAATAAAAAAGTGTATATATGGGTAAGTCGTATTAACAATAGCAAGGGGGATATAAACTCCTCAGTCCCAAGGAAAATTATGGCAAAGGTTGTCATGAAAGTCATGTGAAGGACAAGAAATTATATTTATCAAGGATAAATCGTGTTTAACCCACCTGAGTGCCTTCCATGATGAAACAACTTGCTCAACAAAAAGGGGAGAGCTGTGGACATCATCTACCCTAATTTTAGTTTGATCTCCACAACATCTATGTAGACAAGCTGGTTAAGATAGAGACAGAACAGATGGACCAAAAGATGGGTGTAGAAAACCTGAGAGAATACCACGCTCAAAGGATGTTGGCTAATGGTTTGAAGGCAAATTAACAGCTGCTCATGAGTGGATTTCCTCAGCAACCAATCCAATGTCAGATTCTATTAATTATCTTCAGAAGTGATTTGGATGACAGGAGTGAGTGAGTCTCCTAGATTTGCATATAGCACCAAACTAGGAGAAGACAGACATATGCTGAAGGGAAGAGCCATCATATAGACTTCGATAGGCTGAAATATTGCATGAACAAGAACTGTATAAGCTTTGGACAAAAATACAGTCTTGCACCTGGGATGGAATAGTCCCAGCAGCAGTGCAGTCTGGAGTCTGACTGTAGCCAGTTTTTCTTTTTTCAGCTCTGCTGAGGACGACATGGGGATTTTAGTAGGAGCAAGCCAAATGAATCAGCAAAGCATCTTGGCAGTAGCAAAACCAAATTTTTTCATGGGCTGCATCAGCAAGAATTTATCCAGCAGAACAAAGGATTTAATTATGTCGCTTTACTCAGCACTTTTAAAACCATGCTTGGAATACTGTGTCCAGTTTTGATACTCCCAATTCAAGAGGCACTGGGAAACTTGAAGGAGTTCAGAAGAGGGCCAGCATGATGATCAGAGGATTAGAGAACTTGACATAGGAAAAAAAGCTTTGTTCTGCCTAAGTAAAAAGAAGTTTCATTGGGAAGGATCTAATCACAGCCTTCCAATACCTAAGAGACAGTTACAGAAGGGATAAAGATATTGCCTTCCAAAGGATCTGTGATGACAGGACAAGAGCCAGTAGACGCAAAGTGTGTTATGGAAATTCTAGCTGGGTATAAGAAAAGAAATGAATTACCATTAGAACAGACTGCCCAAAGAAGTGGTTGAATCGCCCTTGCTGGAAATACCGAAATCTCAGATCAATAGGGCTGGGACAGGGTTGAATTGCCTAAGCTAAGGCCCTGCTTTCTATACAAATTTGACCCAGATGATCACTAGAAGTCCCTTCCAGCCTAGACTTCTCTGTGATTCTAGGAACACAAATTCCTGCTATTCTTTACTTTTCTTAATTTTTAGTTTAGTTTAGCAAAAACCTAAACCATCTAATAAAAAAGAAACAAAAAGAGGTTTTTTTGGCTTTTAGATCTGTTCTAAAAATGAGCAGAATTGAAAGGACAGCAGTGATGTTAGTACAGACTGAGAAGAGGAAATGCAAGCTAACATGTCTCTCAGACATTAAGTCTCCCGACGCAGTTTACAAGATTAATAATCATCTGGTTGTCTTTGTGCCTTTACAAATGAAGTTAAACAGGCAGTTAGCATTTATGTATTGTAATAAGGTTTCGAATGGTTATAAAGCTTCTTTCAAAAGCCTTAAGGAATATTACTACTAATTAAGTCTTTCCCCTGTATAATAAAAATTAAAGACCTGATTAACATAATATTTGTTTCTCCTTTATGCCCCATGAATGAGCAAACAGAGACTTCTGTTTATCGTTTTGCTAATAAATATAGGGTATAAACATTGAGGTTTTTTATTTTAATGAGAAACTTAGGATGTTTAAGTAACTATACATTTACTAGTAATGAATATAATAAATGGGTAGGATTACTTTCAAACAAAGATTACGATCAAATCCTGCAAAAGCTAGTTTCAAGTCAATTAGCTATTCTTTAGTTCATGTGTGGCCATAATAGTGTGGGAAACGTACTGTATATTTTAAATCACTTAAATATCAAGTTATGCAAAACCCCCAACAAAATCATATTCAGAAGGGCAAAATATCATCCAAAAAGGAGTACTTACATGCTTTAGTGTTAACTCAAAACGAATCAACCAACCCTTAAACTATTACTTTTCATATTGCAAAGAGAAGCTGTTCTTCAACAATTCCCAGGTCTTCCTTAAGAAATAGTATTTTAGGTATATGTGTGACAACAAACAGCTATCAACATTTTTCACTTGCAGACAGATGAGGTTATTCTGACTGTGCCTCAAGTTGCACCAGGGAAAGCTTAAATTAGATATTAGGAAAAATTCCTTCATGGGAAGATGGGAAGAGAAATCAAGCATTGGCAAAGCTGCCCAGGGAAGTGATTGAGTCACCATCCCTGGAGGTATTTCAAAGATGTGCTGCTTAGGGACATGGTTTAGTGCGGGGTTAACAGTTGGACTTGATGATCTTATAGGTCTTTTTCAACCTAAATGATTTTGTGATTCATACTCTGAGACATGTCTTTAGCTTTGTTCCAAAAACCAAGCAACTATTCAAGAGTGACTTAGAACATAGAATAGCCCAGGTTGGAGGGGACCTGAAAGATTATCTGATCCAACCCTTCAGGGAAAAGTGAGCCTAGATGAGATTATCTAACATCCTGTCCAGTCATATCTTGAAAGCATCCAGTGATGGGGACTCCACCACATTTCTAAGGAGGTTGTCCCAGTGGTTACTTGATCTCACTGTAGAAAATTTCTTTCCTATACCAAGATGAAACCCCTTCCAGTGCAACTTGCAGCTCTTGCCCCTGGTACACTCCAGGTGGCTCCTTGCAAAGGCAGAACCTCCCTCCTCTCTTTAGTCAGGCTTTAAGTACTGGCAAACTGTGATGAGGTCCCTCCGAGCCTTCTCCAGGGAGAAAATATATAATTCCTTTAGACTTTCATTATAGGGCAGGTTATCCAGCCCTTTCATAATTTTTTGACCCTCCTTTGGACCATTTCCCAGACTGCCTGTCTTTTGTGAATTGTGTGAATCAGAACTGGACACAGCTCCCCAGCTGTGACCCGACATGAGCTGAATACAGTGGGAAGATCTCTTACTCTGCTAGCAATGCCACTGCTGAGTCAGCCCAGGCTCCAGTTTGCCTGGAGGTCCCTTACAGCAAGGCTGCTCCTTGCCTATAGAACTTTGTACTTGTGTCTGTTAAACTTCATACTGTTCTTGCTACCTCACTCTTCTAAGCCTGTCCAAGTGTTTCTGTAAGATAGTTTTGCCTTCTGATGTGTTCATCTGACCAATCAATGTGGTGTCACCAGCAAACTTAGTGACGGTGCTTTCAAGCCCGTCGTCAAGATCAGTTGTGAAAATAAACAGCACGGGGCCTCGTATCAATCCGTAGTAGTTCCTACTTCAGACAGGCTGCCAGCCTGGCTAGAAATCATTGATCACCACCTTTTGACTGGGGCCTGTTGGTCAGTTTTCTACTCATCTCGCATACTACCCATCCAGTTTGTGTCTTGCCAATTTGTCCAGGGAGAAGGGTGTGGGAAACTGTTGAATGCTTGCTGAAGTTCAGGTAAAGAACATCCACTAATCTCCTTGGACCAACTGGAAGTGTTATCTTGATGTAGGACATGATCAGGCTAGTCAGGCATCATTTACTTTTGCTGCAGGCTTTTCCCAATTGCCTGTTTTATTTGGCTTGTAATATTTTCTAGGAAGATTCTCCATTTCTTTTCCAGGGACTGAAGTAAGATTATTAGGCTTGTAGTTCCCTGGGTCCTCTTTTGGGCCCTTCTTATAGATGGGGGGTACTATATTTGCCCTCTTCCAGTCATCAGGGATATCCCGTGGTCTACATCACTTTTCAAATGTTATAGATATGTCTTGCAGCAATGTCACCCACTTCTCTTAACATCCAGGAGTGGACTGAGCCCTCCCAAGAGACCAAAGCACAGCCTTGTCACAGCTACCTTCTCCTATGAGCTGGGGTCCAGTTATGCTGTTAAAGGCAGAGGCAAAGAAGGTATTGAAAATCTCTGCTTTATTGGCATTATTAGTAAACTGCTTCTCTGCACTGTTTAGGAATGATCTCTGTATGTCATCCCTGTGCTTCTACTTACTTCTCACATATCTGAAGAACCCTCTTATGTCATTCTTGAAATCTTTGACCAATTTCAGTTCTAGCTGATCCTCAGCCTTCCTGACTGCAACTCTGCCTGTCCTGGCAAAGTTCTTGCAGTCCTTGATGGCTATTTGATCACCTTCCCATGGCCAGTATGCTTCTTTCTAGCTTTTAACCACACTCAAAAGTTCATAGTTAGGCCAGACTTCATCCTGAACTAAAAGATCAGCCCTTAAGACTTAATTAGAATGGACTCAGCACCATGGTAATATGAATGGTTTACTAACAACTTTTTTTTAATCAAGGCTGCTCCTTACTCCAACACCTTCAGTTGTGTTTACTATCAAAGAACCTATAGCTACACTAAGTAATATTACTCATGTATATGAAATGAAACAGCCAAATAACACCCCCCAGCTGTTAAGAACGTGACTTGGAGTTTCAAAATACCCGCCACTGTGTTATGCCCTTGCAGAGGTTCTTATTCCTTCAGCTGAAACAACAATGCAGGTGTGTTTAGCCAATAGTTTTAAGAGATTGAAATTGTAAGAAACTGGCATCAGATTTAGTTTTCCTTAAAAAGACCCTCCCCACTTCTGAGTCAATCTCAAGCTATTCTGGTGCCCAGACATATGAAAAAAATCTTACCCTAAATTTATATTTTGTACTACGCCTCAAATTCTTCACTGTGTAGGTAAGATCGTCTCCATCATATTTTGGCTTGAAACCATATCCCTGCAGAATTAAATAGGATTATTTGAAACATTATCTTTGCAGACCAGAGGATCTAACATACTTCATACAAAATATTACTGTTTCAAACTGTAATTATGCTTCTCTGACGAAGTAATAAGTGCACCTTCATTGTGTAAACACTTTTTTTTTTTTTTAAGATAGGAGAAATCATTAATCATTTTCCAATCAGGAAAGGAGAAAAGAACAGTAAGGAAGACTTATACAGCATCACTGGAAATGATACCTAACAATTTCAAATAGTAGTACAGTACTAATTTTAAAACAAATGTAGTTACTCTAAAATGAGACCTAGAGGGACCACACTTCATGATGCAATTGCTTTGATTCAGCTCTTATAAGGCTTAACTTTCACGCACAAATTCACAAAGTTATAAGCAATTTAAAAGTTTGCAGGAATGGGGCTTAATAACACTAAACACAATAAAAAGAAGAAAGCTAGGTGACCTGGTCACAGCAATGACAATTAGCTTAATTTCAGTAAATACAGTTCCTTGTAGAATATCTTGGCAAAAATA
Source organism: Origma solitaria (assembly GCA_013397895.1). Lineage (NCBI taxonomy): Eukaryota > Metazoa > Chordata > Aves > Passeriformes > Acanthizidae > Origma > Origma solitaria. Next base: position 860,169 of record VZRL01006554.1, read on the forward strand.
ATCATTGCTACACTTAATACAATAATGTATCAAATATATTGAGAATAAGTATTCTAAACTTACTGAGTTTTCATCCTCCATCTCTAATATATATGAGATTCCTTCATCTGATGGTGTTCCTGAGGGTTTTGTCCACTGAAGGGATAACCAAGTAACTCCAGCATTAATCAGCAAGGGACTTGCTGGTGTGGTTGGGGCAGTGCCTGAGGTATGATACAGGACTTCTTCACTAAAATCACTGTTTAAAACAGACAGTATGTAAACTAACTAGACATAATAATTAATATCGGAAAACCAAAATTCTTACTAAACACAGCTATGACAGTTTCTTGGACATATGCACAAGGGGAAATTGCACGCTGTTACATGCAAACAACTTAACTTGCCCACGAGTCTGTCAGTAACAAAACATCTGAACAAGGTTAACGTGTTCATAATTGAAAGTTTCCTTTGCATGATCTAATTACAATGTTTTGCTAACCAAAAGGTTTTGCTTTTTCATAATAACTCAGAATTCAAAAACACTAAAGCTCTAGATGCAATAATATACTAACACCAGTTTCTTTTCAAAGTGAAAACATGAAGGCATGAAAGCATTTATGGCAAGACCTCAAAACAAACTTTGTTTATGTGCTCCAAGCTTACTGTGAAGTACTAGTTTCTCTAGTGATTCAGAAAATAATAGAGTAATAGTCTTATTCAATGGTGAGCTACCTTAAGAGTTGATAAAATGAAAGTCTTACTGTAGAAAAAGTAGAGTGTATACCATTGAATTTCTTAATACAACTGTTATCCTTATCTGATTTAGATTAGATACACCTTGTGGTGAAAATACAAATAAATTATCTAAAAAGACCTACTGTGAAACAGAGGGATGCAAAAGTCAGTATACATGTCCTACGCTTGCATAGATGGTCTGACGCGCATCCAGCTAGACTAAAAAACCCCACCTGCTCTCAGCTGGCTTTGCTGCTTCTACATAAGATCTGAAGAATCACTTACAAGCCTAAAGCTAGTTTAGTTTTTTTAACTATAAGAAACTAATGTCAAAGATGTAATTTTAATCTAAAAGCTAAGGATTATCTAAGTGAGCATCAGGAAGCTCTGAAAACAAAATTCTCTGCATAGCTGAAACAAAGGTACCAGTTAAATATCTCATGTGTTTTGAACCTGACTTGCCTGAAAAATCTCAATAAAAAGATAACTCAATTTCACTTTCTCTCTTACTCAGCCTATATTATACTAATGCACATGTTATAAATTTTGGTCTGCGTTGAGGCATTTTTGGCATTTAAATGAAAAAATCTTACAGACAACACATTATCAAGAGTGTTGAATGCACAGAAAACAGACATAATGTCTGTGAGGACTGTCAAAGATGTGAAGCAAGAAGGCAAAAAGTACAAAATGAGAAGACTTTTAAATTTGTGGGAATAGTAATTTTTTTTCTTGTAAAAAGTCACAAGCAAGAAAATTTCTGGAATGAAGTTTATGTGATACCAATAAAATATTCACTAAAAAGTCATCATTTTATAGGTACCCTGGAGAAAGCATGAGGAGAGGCTAGATGGAAGTAGCATGTCTAACTCTATTCACAACAAACTATTGAAGGAGTCACCTTACAAGTAGATATAAGGTAAAAAACCCTCAGATCTTAAAAAGATTTAATGTCTAAACTTGCTTGAACCACTCCAAAATACACTGAAATAAACTAAAAGAGTTCCAGCCATAGCCATATTTGAATAACTATTAAACAATTTCCTCAGAAGTACAATTCTATCTATTTTTGAAAACAGATTTTATTTTTCCAGTTTTCTTAAACCACTGTTTCATGTAAGGCTAGAATTAAATTTAAAAATTAGTAACTCAGAGATAAAATATCTGTTCTTGTTGGTAAAATTCTTTAGACAAAATTCTGTCTCCAGATGCCTAATATTTTTAGCATTCTTCATTAGGGATAAACAGGCACTCTACACTAATAAATAATATTTCAAGAGACTTCTTAATTAAATAAGAACATAAAGACAATAAAGCACATCTTCACAAGGCAATGAAATATTGATTTAAAAATCTATTCAGTGTGATTAGTTTAAGAAGGGTACTTAACTGATCAGTGTCTTCAAAGCTTAAGCTGGAGGAATCTGTAATATGTGCAGCTATTCCTAGAGGGTACCTTTACACTCAGATGTAAAAGGGGACCAAGAAGAGAGTCCAAGCACTGGATCCTGCTTAACTGCCAACTGCCTCCCTGTTTTATTTTTAACAGTTCCAACTAAATCTCATCAAGACAAAGTCCAGGAGCAACTCAAGAGAATAATTAATTCCAGGAACATCATCCAGAAGGCAGTAATGTAATAAAGACTACTGGAGCACACCAGAAGTCATTCTAAACCACTATAGCGTCCTCTGACAGTGGCACAAAGCAGGTGCTTAAGGAAAGACATAGGAACAGGCACTTAATGCAATGCATTCCCTGAGTACTCTCCAAAGCCTCCCAACACATGCCTCAGATCTCCTGAGCCAGCTGTATTTTTCACATACTTAACAGTCTGCAAAAGATTGCTTCTGCCCAGCATGAATTATGACCCTGGGTCTGGCTCCCTACTCTTTACGCTGTCCTTGAACACTGTTTATGCAGGCACTGTTGCTTCAAGCACCTCCTTCTGCCAGCTGAAGGACACACAACACACATGCTCTATTTCACGCTATAAAAACACCACTCTAGTGAGCTGCAGCACAATGTTAATAATATTTGAATTAAAAAACAAACGCAAAATAGCAATTTTAGTCTGATGGCAAGGGGAAACCTTATTTTGGTGCCACACAGGATCTCAAGGTCCAAATCACTACTAGGGAGCATGGGCACCAGGAGTCTGCTCTAGAGGACATGAGCTCTCCTAGTGTGTTGTTAGCCAGGTGCATCTGCTATGCCTGATGACCAAGAAGCACACTCAAGAACTAATGCACCCAGTAGTACAAGCATAATTTGAGAATTTTTTTTTTCCAAGTTCTTGTATTTTCTACTGAAGTCGGATGCCATTCACTTAAATATTCGAAACAGTTTGGTGCTCTGTAACTTCTGAAAGGTAGTAATTAAAAGCATGAACCACACAACCTAAGCATTTATAGTAAGATATAGAACTTCCAAAGAATTCATCGATATGGTAATGTCATATTCTGTCTATTTTCCAGGGTAACAGGAGACTAACAGGCACCTTAGATGAAGAGACAATATCCCAGCACATAGGCTATCCACAAAAAGAATAATCCAATCACATACTGTGAGTTAACTAAGCAGTTGGACTAGGTGATCACTGTAGGTCTGTTCCAACTGAAATACTCTATTCCAACTGGAATATTCTATATTCCATTTCAGACTATTTGGACAAAAGACCTTTTTCTTTAAATGCCACCATATGTTTTTCCTAAAGAAGCACACACATGCATGCATATGCATTCCATATTTATGTATGTAATAGTATTTACCTCATTCCCATGTCATTTTTGGCTGCTAGCCTAAAGGTGTACCCCATTGCTGGTGATAGTTTAGTGATCCTATACTGCTTCTGTTGACCATAATAACACTGGCAAAACTCTCCATTTCCTTTTCCCTAAAAAGGAATAAGTTAATCATATTATTCATCCAATTATGTTTGCATCCATCAATTGAAGTACACATACACATGAAGTAAAATAATTTTCTGAAATTAAATATAACTCAAGAATCTCCATATAGTGAGGCAGTAGCATATGAAACTTTGGATTTGTATTAAATTAGCAGCTTTTTTTCTTCCTTTCCATCTCCCAGTTCCTTGGGGCTGAAAGAATAAAAGCCATGAAGATTCTGCAGCTCTGCCATCTCAGGACAGCTGTCCAGGTAGAGCCTGCAAGATGTTTGCAGGGCCATAGTTGATCAACCCACTTATTAATAAAGAAAGACAATTACAGGAAAATGATCCTTCCGTGTCAGTGCTTGAACGCAGTATTGGACTACAAGTGAAAAAGCCACTATTAAGAGTGGCAGAATCATGCAATTAAGATCATCTTACATCCCTCAAGAAAAAAAAATTGAGCAGTAACTGTATTTTAACAATTGCTTCAAGAATTACATATTTGTCACATGCTCTAAGCAGAAATCTCAATTTTCACACAACTTGATGTGCACAGTCACATAGACCTACTTAAAAAACTGACAAGATTAAAAACACAATTGAATAACTTGCTTACTTCATCCCATTCTAAAAGGTAACTGTGGATTTTGGAACCATTATCACAAGATGCCTGTAACAGGAAAACAAGAAAATTAGAACTCTTAACTGGATACAAGACTACTTTAAAAATGCATGTATGGGCCAAACCATGACAAGAACAGAGGAAGGCAAATGATGCTCCACTTATATGGTTGTTTCACTTGCCAAGACAGTCCTAGTTCAGTCTCCACCCAATGAAAGCTTGTGTCATGAGTTTTTTTCTAATTTAGACCTTGAAAGGCATTGGGGACTGAACTCAGTAACTTTAGCTTCAAAGACTCCTTGCTTTTCTGTGAATCCTTCTCTTTTTACTGAAGCCCACATTTAACCCAGTAAATCTATTTACAGTAATGGAACTGGGACTGAAATTAATCGGTTTGACAAAAATTTTCAATTTCAATGAACTGGTATTTTATTGATAAATCCATAACAATTCTGAAGAGTTTAAAATATTTATTTTACAGGCTGCAAAGCAATTCTTACCTTCCACTGAAGAGTAAGAGAATTTTTGGTCCGATTAGTTATCCTGGGCAGATTTGGAGTATCAGGTTCACAACTAGCTGTGGTAAAACTCTCTGCTTCTGAAGGGCTCCCTTTTACACAGCTGCATTCTACTTGAACTCTAAAGTGGAAAAGAATTAATAACATTTTGCTTCAGAATCTGTATAGTTTCCAAAGAAAACTGGGCATTTGGAATTAAGTTACTGCCTTGCTGCTTTGTTATTAAAATATCACTGTTATAAATAAATAACTGGGGAAAACATCTTGGTCAATAGAAGCAATAAGAAAGAAAAGTGTCCTTTATTTCAGATGTACATCATAACCATCAGTTAGTCTCACAATTACATTTGAAATATGTCTGTTATTAGCTGTAATTTGGTTGGAAAATAATACTAGCATTTTGCAGGCTCATTATCTGTTGTAGAGATATTAACTGATATGAATAACTCTTCTGTAAGTGCTTTCGTCAGATGAGCACAACAAAGCTGTTGATATATTTTCAGAGTATCCTCTGCACTCATTTAAGTGTCCTGCTGAGTGTGTTCACCTTGTCCTTTCCTTTAGTTAAGCTATGAATTAACTCTCCACATACTTCAAGAGTGACTTCTTGCCTCTGTCTCACAGAGAAATGCTTTGTTTTTCAAAAAGTTTGTTTCCAAAAGGAAATACATGATAATCATCTGGACTCCCCCTGACCCCTAAGCTGTGCAGCTATGCCTTGCCACTTCTTTGGGTCAACACAATTGGCACATTACTTTCTTCTGATTCATCTGCTCCTTTGAAAAGAAAAAGCCAAAACCAAAACTCTCCAAAAAACCCTTTCCTCTGACCACCAAGGTAAGATCTGGGTTGCCAGCTTATGAAGATAAAAAAATCCTGATATATTTTTGATGCATGAACAGCAAATCACAAGAAATTTGGCTTTATAGATTTTACAAATAGCAAGGAGACATTCAAACAGTGACTAAAGTTGAACACAAAGTTGTTTGTGGATGCATACAGTTGCACATGTAATATATGTCAGTTATCTTTGTGGCAGAGTTGTTCCAGTCTTCATTGATTTTGTGCAGTGTTCATAGTGATAGAATTCTGTTTAGGAAGAGCTTGGTCGGCCAAGCCACCAGTCTTCATGCAATGCCTACAACAACCAGAATTAAGCAAAAAAAAACCTGAGTGCAGCCTGACAGAAGAGGACTTACACAGAAAAAAAAATTCTAGGCACTGACCCTTATGCTCCACAAATTTTCAACTTAAACCTTATTGGATAAAATATATAAACGCTACTAAAAATATGAACAAAATCACAGGAAAGACTTCCATATGAAAGAGCTTTGAGCCAATTTACTGTTCTTCTGACCTTGTGCTGCAGGCAATACAGGGGCTGTGATAAGAACAGACCAACCCCCTTTTGCTTTCAGTTTGGCAACCAGGACAATACTCTGGTAAACAGCTCTGGGAGGCGTAGACCCTTTCACACCAAGGACTGGGAACCTAGCTCTCCCACTTGAGCAAATGTCAAAAAGGCTATTGTACAAGGCGACTCCAATCCTAAACCTGATGTGAAAGGAGGCAGAACACTGTTAACTTGGAGCCCTACTCTGACACAGTTCTCTTGCCTGTGCTTCCCACCAGCTGTCTCTAAATTGCTTCCCTTGGTCAGTACACAGGGATCTTGGCCACACAGTCAAGAGAGGCAAATCCCTCACATCCTGGACATTCAGTCATGCCTAAGAAAGCACCCTCCACTTACCACTATCTCCTGAAAAGGCACTTCTTTTAAGGAGGCCTTCATTTCTGCCTTCAAAATGTTATTTACAATATGGCTGTATTCACACTATATTTTTTTAAACCAAGAATCACAAATAGTTTGGGTTGGAAGAGACCTTTAAAGGTCAACTTGTCCAAACTCCCCTGCAATAAGTAGAGACATCTTCAACTGGATCAGGCTGCTTAGAGCCTTGCCCAACCTCTCCTTGAATGGTTTCCAGGGACGGGGCATCCACCATGTCTCTGGGCAACCTGTTCCAGTGTTTCACCATCCTCGGTGCGAAAAATTTCTTCCATAAATCTAGTCTAAATCTACCCTCTTTTAGTTTGAAACCATTACCTCTTGTCCTATCACAACAGGCCCTACTAAAAAGTATGTCACCATCTTTCTTTTAAGCCCCCTTTAAGTACTGAGTTTTCTCCAGGCTGAACAACTTTTGTGGCCCTCCTCTAGAGCTACTCTAACAGGTCACCGTCCTTCTCATGATGGGGACCCCAGAGCTGGATACAGCACTTCAGGTGGGGTCTCACCAGAGCAGAGGGGCAGAACCACCTCCCTCACGCTGCCAGCCACACTGCCTTTGGCACTGCCCAGGGCACAGTTGGCTTTTTGGGCTGCAAGTGCACATGGCCAGCTCATGCCCAACTCTCCATCCACCATGACCATCATATCCTTCTTGGCAGGGCTGCTCTCAATCCCTTCATCCTCCAGCCTGTATTGATACTAGGGTTGCCTCAACCCAATGGCAGCACCTTGCACTTGGCCTTGTTGAACCTCATGAGATTCCCATGGCCTCACTGCTCAAGCTTGTCCAGGTCCCTCTGGATGGCATCCTGTCCTTCAGGTGTGTCAACTGCACCACTTGGTGGTTGATACTGCAACTGCTCGGTGTTTTCTGCTGGAAGCTCACATGATCCGACTGTCTTTGTCACTGATCAAGATATTTGACACAGCACCAGTCCAATACAGACCCCTGCAGGACACCGCTTGTTATTAATCCTCATCTGGACATTGAGCCATTGACCACAATTCTGTGAATGTGACCATTCACTCCATTCCTCATCCACCAAGAAGGATACTGTGGGGGACTGTCTTAAAGGTCTTACAGAAGTCCAGACAGGTAACATCTGCAGTCCCCTTGTCCACTGATACAGTCACTTGATCACAGGCCACTTGGTTCGTCAGGCAGGACCTGTTCTTGGTGAAGCTGTGCTGCCTATTCCAAGCCATCTCCTTGTCCTTTATGTACCTTTGCATGGCTTCTAGAAGGATCTGTTCCATGATCTTCTCAGGCACAGAAGTGAGGCTGACAGGCTGGTAGTTCCCACAGTCTTCCTCTCTACCCTTTAAAAAAATGGGTGCAATGTTTTCCTTTTTCCAGTCACAAAGGATTTCACCTGGTTGCCATGACTTCAAATACGATGGAGAGTGGTTTGGCAACTACATTAGCTAATTCCCTCAGGACTCGGGGATGCATCTCATCAGATATAGACTTATGCAAATATTCTTCAGGTGGTCTCAAACCTGTTCTTCTCTTACTGTGGGAAGGACGTTCCTCGCCCAGTCCCCATCCTGCTGTCCATCCACTGGAGAGGTGTGAGAAGAGAGGTTGCCAGTGAAGACTGAGGCAAAAAGGTTGTCGAGTACCTCAGCCTCTTCCTCATCCATTGCTCCGAGTTTGTCAGTTGTGTTTGTTCAGGAGGATGCGCTTTCTCTGACCTTTGTTTCTGGCTGACAAAGGTATAGAAGATCTTACTCATTGCATCCCTTGCCAAGTTCAGCTCCAGATGACCCTCCAATATTTAAAAAAGAGGGAAGAACAACACCTAACCACATCTTCCCAATTCTGTGCTATTTCTTCTGACCTACTGAAGTAGTAAATTCTGCTAGAAGGGCAGAACTACACAGAGCTGAGGGCACACTGTTGAGCATATGGGGCAGGTTCACTGATCTACTGGAGCAAAGCAAAAGCAGCATAATTTGACCTTCAGGTGGCCATGCATGGAGCATCTTCCAGGGCAAGAGGTACTTTCCTCTGCTTCTTGTATAAAACTGAGAGAAAGCAGCATATGTGCCTGGTTCCAAGGACAGAAAAAGGTCACTGTTGACATAAAGGAAAGAGAATGGATGTAGGATGAAGGTGCACCAATCTTGTCTTATGTTTTCCAAAACAGACTGAGTGGTCAGCTAAACCAAAAATGTCCATTTGTGACTCAAAAGAGGGCGAGAAGTGGTAAAGACCATCTCTGAAGACTTAGACAAATAATGAAACTTCTAAAATATTTCCACTGAATTAAATGAATAGAAAGTGAGATACTCACTTTGCATGGTAATCAGTTGCTGGCCTGAGATCATTTACAGTAACTTTATTTTCTTCTCCACTGGAAAGAGATACAAGTTTGTTTTAAAGGCTGTTTCAGAAGTCCATAAAGTATAAAAAAAGACATCTAACTCACTCGACACACCTTCTATGAAAGGTATTTGCTAACAGTTTGTCTTTTGCTAAATACAGCAATATGTAAATGCATTTATCTTTTAATTTTAGAGGCTTCTTGTGTTATTCCTGTTCTTTTGCCCTGGTGGTTTTGGGGCAATTTTTGGTTGGTGCTTTCTAAAAAGTAGCAATTATTTTCTTCTTTACTTAGTAAGACAAGCTGCATGTGTCTGCATGTATGTTATTACTCAAAAAAAACACTGAAGTACTGGAGCCTACAGAAGCTCAGTTCAGCCTTGCAAAAACAATTATCTAAAACTGTACCTGACTGCACATACCTACTTGTGAGAACCTAGGAAACAGAAAAGGCACCAAAATAACATCTATCAGTCTGCTTTTGCTGACATCAGCTTATCTTAGTAAAGGTCATTTCTCTTCCTCTAGTTTCTTGGATAGGGATACTCAACTTATAATTACATGAAATCCATGGAAAGTGACTAATATAAACTAGCTAGATACAAAGGTTTATAACTACTAGAGAGATCTACACCCTTAATTCTAAATTTTACTGTCATATTTCTCCAAATTGCAAAAAACTAACTGAAAACCATTGTGTTAGGAATGAAACAATTAAAGAGTTTTGTTTGCTTTGTTGCTACTATGAGTAGTAGTATCTGTGTTCTGTGTGAATTTGCTTATTTTCTTTTCATATCATTAGACTGTCTCTTACCAAGAGCAATTTTAGGGGAGGGATAACCTTACTGGAAGCAGGAGCATGTGCTAACATAAAAAATAATAAATATAATTTATTTTTCTCACTACTTGCATGTCTTACTATTTGAGAACCCATGGTGTCTAGTGCAGCTGGTTGAAATAGAGAGGAAGTGGTATTAAAACATGCCTCCAACATGAAAGAACAAGTTTTTACATTCCAGTTGATGGCAGAGACTTTAGTAATAAAATGAAACAAATTCTACTGAAGAAAGGTAGCTAATTTCAAAAAAATTACACAAATCTGCTAATTATTTAAGTTTCTGGACAACAAGGATATTTTTAATGAGGTTTTAAGCCACATATTTCAATGCAGCAGTGATGAAATAAAAATAACCAACACCTACATGTACACAGTTCTGTACTTTCCATCTTTTCCAGTACTTGAAATCATCACTTCGTAAGTATAAGCCTCTAGTATGTCATTCTTGTCTGTGTCTTCTCCGGTATCACTGGATGGAGGGGACCACATCAGCAATGCTGTTCTTGCCTGAACATCTGATACCTGTAGAAACATAAAGTTTTGAGATCTCTCCATTTAAATGCTATTGTATATAAATGTTACTTTGCCACAAAGGATCAAAGAGAAAAGAAAATCAGGTACCATTAGAAAATCAGAGTATTAATACTGATACAATATAGCTACTAACTAGTTTTTACAGATGAAATCAGGTAGGAAATGAAAGGAATACCATGAGGAAAATGCAATGCTGGGCAGGGGGCTGTGGGCAGAGATGCCTGTCAGTCCCGAACGCCACCCAGTGGGCTGCTGAAACACGAACCGGAGCATTGGCCAGGCACAAGGGATGGCAAAGCACATCCAGGGACTTCAGGCACTTCATTAAACTGTGCTTCAGGCATCTTTTTCTCTGAAGCCACAGGGACTATGACATTTTTAATAACTTCTTGTTTCTTATGAAATATATAGAGATGAAGGGATGCTTACAAGGTCCATGTACATACACATAAATATCTATGAGACAATATCCTGAAGAATTTCTGTGGTGGTGTTTTCCTGCCTACCCCACCTGTTGCAGAAAGGCTTGGATAAGAATAGATGGTGTGACAGAAATATGAGTGTAACCCGTGTGTGTGAATGCAACACTTCCAACAATCCAACGAAGTTCTGGCCCCAGCAGACTAAACATGCTAAAGGCAGTGACCTTCAGGTAGCTTAAATGGAAATGGAGAATCACAAGGAGACTCCTGAAACACAGAAGTCATCAGCTTCAGAAGTGTAGAGGTAGCATGAAAAATTGTAATGGGGGGGACAAGAGATGCTCGAATGCAACAGAGCAATGATGAAAACCTGGCCTGACATTGTGAGAAATTGCCCTGCCAACCACTGCTGCCTCCATCCAGGCCTGATGGACGCTGTGAGTAGCTGCACCCCAGCTGGTGCAACAGTAGTTTCGGGTGCAGCAGGCACAGACTCACAGCTCAGGTGGGTGCATGTGACCTGGTGGAGCTTTCTCAGTGGCCTGCGGATTAGCAGGTTGTTGGGAACAACAGATTCTAGGGAACAATCCAGTTACACGCAAAGTTACTGAAGCATCCACATCTTCCAAAGGAGACACCTGACTAGGGGGCACCGACACTCCCAAAAGAGTGGGTGCTGCTTGAAACCCATATGTGTTGCAAGGGGCTGAGGATATTCATGTTTTAGTAGGTGAATGCACAAGTGCAGGCAGGTCATTACAAATTTTTAAGATACATTATAGAAGAATGCCTAGAAATTTGTGAGTGTCTGCAAGCATTGCACATCTGCTATTGTGGTTTATATGTTGCACCCACCTCCTGTTTCCAATAATTTTTAAGAGAACTCAAAACACATTTCATTATATGAAATGAGTAGTTTTACAGTATGACTGTAATATATGTCTATTTTGGGAATAATTGCTTTTGAAAATCCATTACCTGAGTATCAGAATCAAAAAGCTATCTTCACAGTTGGTGCTCTCAAATTGCCATAATCTACTGAACAAAAAAACTGAATAGGTCAACTTCAAGAGTGAAGCAGAGAGGACATGACTTATTGATGGCAAACAGAAAGGAACAAAAATCACACTATGTGAGGCTCAGTGTCTTGGAAATAATGACACTAAACCCTTATGCACTAACAGAACTTTACAACACATCCTAAAAGGGATCAAATGCTGATAGGACTACATGCTGAAGCTTGTCTTTAAAATCTGGTAAGAAAAATTCCACTACTATCTTGATGCAATCACAAACTAGACTAACACTATCTATAATGACCGCAGTAAAATTCTAGCATTTCTGAAGTCTTTAGAGTTGTGGGAAGCATCTGATAAAAGTTCCCTCCTGGACAATCTTTACCCCACCCTCCTGAGTTGCAGCGAGTGGCAGATCCTGAGGGAAAGAAATGTAGGTTCCTCAAGGACCTACTGTACTTCAGGACTAGTAGATCCATTTTAAGCTGATCTATTCCTGGGTTTAGCTACTTAAGAGTTGAATTTTTTTCCCTAGCATCCAGGCAGTGTCTCTTACTACCAGCTAAGCTTACTGGTCCTAGCAACCATGGAACATTAGATCTTCCCTTCCTTTTGCAGTTGTTTCTTATGCATTTGAAGACTGTTAGCATCTGAGTTTCCCCTCACCTATCAAATCTGATCATTCTCACTGTTCTCCTTATGTCCCACTGATTCACTTTCTTTAGTGCTTTGCCCAGAACTGCACAGAACACCCCATCTAACACTTTGCTAATGCCAAACTGCCAGCTGACAGATTACATTTCCTCCAAACATATGATATTTTCAAAAAATGCTCTGTGACATAAGGAAAAAAGAAGTACTTTTGAAGAACCAAGATTTAAGATCAGAAGAATCCACTATTATTATGTGCTCTGAGACACCCTGGAGTGGCTTTTCAGAAAACTTGGCAATACTTATTATTTTGCATGGTTATGCAAGCAGCTGCATTTGATCCTGGTTTCAGCTGTAAGCATTGTGTGGTTCTGCAAAGCAGAATACAGTACTTGAGTCAGGGCCCAGCCTGCCAAAGTGAATCTCCTCATTAAGCATGTTACACATGCCATTTGGGTCAAACAAAAGAGCAGTTTTAGCATGTGCAATCCAGACTGCATTCACAGTAACCCACGATACTTAACTGCGAGTGAGGTGCATCACATCCCAAAAATCTGCAAGTATACACAGAACCAGAAAATATGATGTTCTCCAAAGGGGTTTACATGCTGTATGACCAACCCTCAGATTCTGAGCTCCTATTGCTCCTTCTTATTAAATACTCAGCCTTCTGTATCATTCTTCATTTTGCTTTTGCCTTTTCAGGTCTTCTACTTGCTTTGTTACGTGGTTAACAGATATGACAGCAGGTGAAGACTTGCTCAAACACTGATGTGCAATCTGCAGAACCACTCCAATTTACATCTGGGTATAAATAGTTCAAGACCTCCCTAAGTAGAAGGGTCATCTAGTGTCAATATCACGTTACCAACTTGACCTAACGTTGCCATGTATAACAGGATGAGGGATTCATATGGGGAGAAGTTCAAGGAAATCAGAATCTAATAGGAATCTGGAAGTAGCAAAATTGATGCATCCCATACTGCACTGAACTGAATGATATTTGTGAATGAAAATACATGACACTGACCACCACCTGATTTAGATGTGCATGCCCTGGACCTGGGCATTGAGACATGGGACAGTCCAGGACAGGATATAGGCTTCAGTACTACTCCAGGCTTTCTGGAGAAGGATGTGGCGCAATGGATACTGTACTGGACAGCACACTGTATGATCGTCTAATCATATGACCACCACCACAGCCATTACTGCCTGTGCCAGCACTGCTTACCCAGGGAAGAGAGTGCTGATGGATCCATCAGAAACCACAACCCTCATAGCAAGTGCTTCAACCAAAACATTAATAAAAAACCTGCAGGAATATTTCTGACAAGAATCACAAAGAGGTGTGAAAAAACAATGTCCAGGTTCACTTGTGGGAAAGTGAGAAAAACATTTCCTTGATGAAAATGTGGGAGGGTTGCTTGTGATCCTGAAAGGCCCAAGTAGGTAACACAGACTCCTATCACATCACACCACACTCCTCCAAGCTGCAACATCAGCTAGTCTTCCACCCACTCACAGCCCTGCCAGTCCCTTGTCTTCATAAAGCATAAATCTCTCCAAGCACTGGACGTTTGGCTTTTTGCCTAGCGTACACCATGTATCTGTAGCAGACTACCACTGCCTGTGCCTGTGATGTCTTCTGAGGCCTGCAGAGATCACTTGTTGCACACAGCTACATGCAATGATGTTTAAGCAAGGACATGGTGGGGAGGGGAAATAGTGTGCTTGCCTAAAAGGCATGGATGGTTGAGTGTTGATGGTAGAAGGAAATGAAAGAAAACATGATAGTACTGGCACTGCACTGCTCTTCCCTATGTCATTAGCAAGACCCCACCTGCTGATCCATTCTTCTCACAGTCATTTAGAGAAAGCTCAGAACATCCCTTGGCAATGCAGCCATTGATAACACCCCAGTTTCAGACAGATCCCACCTCCATGCTGCTTAGCCACCAAAGACACAGGGGCACCGAAGACGTCAACTCATTCTGATGCTTGGACACAGCAGGACACCAAGTGTTCAGGACTTCCTCCATACAACCCCTGCTCAACTCTTGGAGAACAACATAATCACAGAATGGTTGAAGTTGGAAGGGACCCCTGGAGGTCATATGGTCCAACTCCTTTGTTTAAGCAAGGCTATACAAAGCCAACTGCCTGGAACTACATCCAGACAGCTTTCCAGTATCTCCAAAGAGGGAATATCTACAAACTCTCTGGGCAAGTTGTGCCAGAGCTGTCATCCTCACAGTAAAAAGAAGTTTTCTGATGTTCAGAGGGAACCTCCTGTGTTTCAGTTTAGGCCCATTGCCTCTGGTTCTGATGCTGGGTACACTCAAAAGAGCCTGGCTCCATCCTCTGTGCACTTGCCTTGCAGATATCTATATACATTGATAAGATCCCCTCTGAGCCTTCACTTCTCCAGGCTAAACAGCCCCAGCTCTCTTGGCCTCTCCTCATCAGGCTGTAAAGAAACATATGAAAGAAGAATCAAGACTAGGGCACTTAAACTGGGGTGAGGTTGCCTGGAAAGTGAAGGGAAGAAGGTATGTAACTGATGAATGGAAGAAGTAGCTGACTGATTGGACAAATCCATGGCATGCTCTTCCTGGAGTTTCAGTTGTACGGACTACTCTAAAATGGGGAACACAGACTATTTTTACTCATGCTAGATGGTGGACTGAGGATTGCAGTGAAGATTTTGGAAAAGATGCACAAATCTTCACAGAAAGGTTGGGACCAAGGAAGGTCCAGACCATAAAAAGAAAAAAATGCAGGCCAGCTCTAAAATGCAAGAAATTACCAAGATTGGCAACAAAGCTTTAAAGAGAATCTACACAAAAATATGCATTAGTTTTACAAACTGAAAAGAAATTTGTAGATTTTCAAGCAGGTAGGTCAGAAATCCACTGCTGACAGTCACCTTCTTTGGTGAATTTTATGTGTCTCTTCCCTGGAGGTGTCAGAGGCTCTTAAGGAGAAACAGGGCATATTTTTTCTCTACTTCACAAATAAGGTTTTAAAAAACCTCATTTTTGGTGATGTTTCAAAAACCTTGCCAGGTATCTCTCATGCCTAGAAATACGTGGCATGTAGAATTGTCTCCTGAACAGTTAAGACTAAACAAAGTTACAGGAAATTAAGAACAGATTCTGCAGTAAAATATTATGTTAAGCATCATATTCCATTAAGCAGCATCACTATGCTACAGGCAATGTTATAATCTTTCTATATATGTTTTTAAAATAATTCTGTTAATACTGAGATTCACAGAGTAACCAAGAAGAATTCTGCAAAGTAAGTATCAAGACAGTCTTAGTTTCATAAATGTTAATATACTAAAAATTACTTCAGTTGTTTGCAGCACAATGGCTGGAAGTTACGTGAATTTGCTTTAGTATGGAAAGTTAAAGACCTTTTAAACTTGGGAGAGAGAAAACGAGGTGTAACTGTGTAAAATAGCAACAGATATATTCTGATTTTATGGAAAGATTTTGTTACTTACCACTGGCTTGGCTATATTAGAAAGAAGTGCTTCCAGTGCTTTTGTTTCTTCATCCTTTTCTTAAAAAACAAAATCAAAGCAGAAAAGAAGTACCCATGAATATTGCACAGTAACTTTACAGTGAAATAGCTCTTCAAATTCAACAACTGCACACCGAAGAAAGCATTNAGGCATGGATGGTTGAGTGTTGATGGTAGAAGGAAATGAAAGAAAACATGATAGTACTGGCACTGCACTGCTCTTCCCTATGTCATTAGCAAGACCCCACCTGCTGATCCATTCTTCTCACAGTCATTTAGAGAAAGCTCAGAACATCCCTTGGAAATGCAGCCATTGATAACACCCCAGTTTCAGACAGATCCCACCTCCATGCTGCTTAGCCACCAAAGACACAGGGGCACCGAAGACGTCAACTCATTCTGATGCTTGGACACAGCAGGACACCAAGTGTTCAGGACTTCCTCCATACAACCCCTGCTCAACTCTTGGAGAACAACATAATCACAGAATGGTTGAAGTTGGAAGGGACCCCTGGAGGTCATATGGTCCAACTCCTTTGTTTAAGCAAGGCTATACAAAGCCAACTGCCTGGAACTACATCCAGACAGCTTTCCAGTATCTCCAAAGAGGGAATATCTACAAACTCTCTGGGCAAGTTGTGCCAGAGCTGTCATCCTCACAGTAAAAAGAAGTTTTCTGATGTTCAGAGGGAACCTCCTGTGTTTCAGTTTAGGCCCATTGCCTCTGGTTCTGATGCTGGGTACACTCAAAAGAGCCTGGCTCCATCCTCTGTGCACTTGCCTTGCAGATATCTATATACATTGATAAGATCCCCTCTGAGCCTTCACTTCTCCAGGCTAAACAGCCCCAGCTCTCTTGGCCTCTCCTCATCAGGCTGTAAAGAAACATATGAAAGAAGAATCAAGACTAGGGCACTTAAACTGGGGTGAGGTTGCCTGGAAAGTGAAGGGAAGAAGGTATGTAACTGATGAATGGAAGAAGTAGCTGACTGATTGGACAAATCCATGGCATGCTCTTCCTGGAGTTTCAGTTGTACGGACTACTCTAAAATGGGGAACACAGACTATTTTTACTCATGCTAGATGGTGGACTGAGGATTGCAGTGAAGATTTTGGAAAAGATGCACAAATCTTCACAGAAAGGTTGGGACCAAGGAAGGTCCAGACCATAAAAAGAAAAAAATGCAGGCCAGCTCTAAAATGCAAGAAATTACCAAGATTGGCAACAAAGCTTTAAAGAGAATCTACACAAAAATATGCATTAGTTTTACAAACTGAAAAGAAATTTGTAGATTTTCAAGCAGGTAGGTCAGAAATCCACTGCTGACAGTCACCTTCTTTGGTGAATTTTATGTGTCTCTTCCCTGGAGGTGTCAGAGGCTCTTAAGGAGAAACAGGGCATATTTTTTCTCTACTTCACAAATAAGGTTTTAAAAAACCTCATTTTTGGTGATGTTTCAAAAACCTTGCCAGGTATCTCTCATGCCTAGAAATACGTGGCATGTAGAATTGTCTCCTGAACAGTTAAGACTAAACAAAGTTACAGGAAATTAAGAACAGATTCTGCAGTAAAATATTATGTTAAGCATCATATTCCATTAAGCAGCATCACTATGCTACAGGCAATGTTATAATCTTTCTATATATGTTTTTAAAATAATTCTGTTAATACTGAGATTCACAGAGTAACCAAGAAGAATTCTGCAAAGTAAGTATCAAGACAGTCTTAGTTTCATAAATGTTAATATACTAAAAATTACTTCAGTTGTTTGCAGCACAATGGCTGGAAGTTACGTGAATTTGCTTTAGTATGGAAAGTTAAAGACCTTTTAAACTTGGGAGAGAGAAAACGAGGTGTAACTGTGTAAAATAGCAACAGATATATTCTGATTTTATGGAAAGATTTTGTTACTTACCACTGGCTTGGCTATATTAGAAAGAAGTGCTTCCAGTGCTTTTGTTTCTTCATCCTTTTCTTAAAAAACAAAATCAAAGCAGAAAAGAAGTACCCATGAATATTGCACAGTAACTTTACAGTGAAATAGCTCTTCAAATTCAACAACTGCACACCGAAGAAAGCATTTATAAAGTAGAACATCTTGCTAACTTTCATTCATCTACGGCAACGTAAAACCAAAAAAGCTTCTGAAGAAGTTGTTAATATAAAACTATTTCTAAAGCTCTCCTATGCTTTATGGAATACAGAGAGCTGGTTATCATTTATTAATGTATAATTTTAAACCAACTGCTGCTCCGGAGAACTTCAGATCTTGGATATTTCCCACAGATTTCTCCTTGGATGTAAATGCAGTCAACTTACAGTAGTTTAAATATGTTATTGCACATCAGCTGGAAGCCTACTGGTAACACTGCTGGCCTCCCAAAATTCCAAGGAAAACAGCCTAAGGTGTTTTGTGTCAGCTCAAGGTATAGCTGAGCTTTACAAAGATTTATAGTTTACAGCAGAAAGTGTTTTATCTGCTTTTCTCACACAATATTTAAATTTTATTATCTCAATAGTGTAAAAGAATAGGCTACTGATTTTTGAAGGTGTGGCCAGGCATTTTTAATTAATTTAACCTGCCTTAAACTAAACATAAAATAAAAACAAAGCCTGACAAAATTCTTTAAGAAACACAGATCAAATCTATTTACAACTTTGTTTCTAAGATGGTTTAAGCTGTGGAAACAAATCAAATACTTTTCTGACTTGTATGACAACTCTAAGTCACTGACTTCTGTTTGACAAGTCTAGGTCTCAGTACATAATTTTCCCCAATGTCTCCTGAAATAATTTTGAAAAGTGGACTTTCCCATTTTTCATAAAAAATGAAAGGAAACATCATCATCATCATGATTTTTGTAACATGTGTAAACAACAGTATTTTATCACTTGCACCTAGTTAGTTAGCTCACAGATAAACACCAACTAATAGAAAGTAAACTGAAGCCAAAACAAGATGCGACTCTAGAACTATAGTTAGTGAGAAGTATTCAAGCTTGGAGCAATAGTTCCCAACTTCTGCTTTAGGTTGTATGTCAAAGGTGAGCCTTGGTACTAAGTTTTCACAGGGTATCATCTACACATTTTTACACAGCTCTCATAGGTTGAGATGTCCTGGCTTTGATTAGATGCACTTTCTTCACAATTCTTTTGGTTTACAGCAATCTAACATACATTGACACAAAATTATTATCTCAAAGCAAACTTCAGAGAATTGAAAAAAATCACCAGTTACAGCTCCTTATTCTGAAAACACTGCTCTTGGCTGATGACAAGTCTTTGATGTTTTGTTGAGAATCTGAAGGACTATGCCGTGACCTCAAAGTTGCATAACGACATCATCAGATTTGACAATGACTGTATGACTGAGTGAATTCAGTCCATCTATGAGATCACAGGCTTTCCAGGAAAATAAAGATACTAATAATAAGCAAACTCCCTGTGGTAGTGCCTTAGAAAACATGAACTCACAGGGAATAATGTGAGGACCAGCCTTTTTCTACAAGGGCCTTTCAACAATGAGTGGGTAGGGATAGGTCAGTTTTATGTAACAGCAGTATCTCTTTTACAGAATATTCTTGTTTATCAAGTTGAATGTATGTTTCCTGATTCAGACACTTGGTTCTTTCCATGTTTTCTACAACATCAAACAGGCCATCAATATTCAGTGATTCTTTAAAATGCAAGCACACTGAACAAAGCAGAGATTTTTCTTTAAACAGTGTCATGAAGTATGACTCATAATACTCTCTCAAATTTACATGGTGACTTCCACACCAGTAGTTTTTCTTCTCTTAAGTCCACATTCCCATGTGATGAACAGGTTGATCACCCTTCACTCCACTCCATATAAGTCAGGGAAGGTACAGGCTGCTACTGAACTTCAAGACTGTCAAACTGTGGTGTTCTATCTACAAATGTTGTGCTCAGCCAGACACTGGACTTGCATCATATATTAATGTGTGTGTATACGTACTATTTTTATTAACACTTACCTTCTACTTCTGTGTCTGTCTGAGAATTGCTTTTCCCTTTACCCAAAGACTTGCATTTGGTAGAACCTGTGCTTATACTAGATGCATCTTGTCCTTTTGTAAGTCCATTAGGTTCACTTGTAGGAGAAGGACATTTCTGAGGAGACGATGGAGGACTGCTTAACTTATCCTTCTGAGTTCCATGTCGATCTTTTAACTTTTTTTGTAACCTTTCGTATGTTTTACTAGACCTTTCATCTCTAAAGTTGGATCTTCCATGAGCAGGCAGAGTATCTAAATGGAGGAAAGAAAACAAATCATTAAGAACAGAATCTAATTAAAAATCTACCTAAATATGCTGCATGAGTTAAATGTGCACCTGTGTGTAAAATTGTATCTCTACTCCTATCTGAAAACTGAATTGTCCAGAAGGTAAATTGATACATACTAAATGGACATTAACAACATGTTATGGAAGAAAGTGTAATTTTTCCTTCTCCCATCTTTTCTCCACTTAAAAAATTATTCTTGAAATGTTTCTATAATCTTCCTTGAGCTGTAAGGTACAGGATAAAGTCTACACAGAAAAAATGTGCTCCTTTATTACACTGGAGAAGGTTTGATCTAATGTTGAATAAAAAAATCCACTAGTTTAAGTTTTGGAATGCAACTAGAGCTCTAATACTTTAATGATGCTTCAGCAGGAATCAATAGGGAAAAAACCCATAAAAGCACAGAAACATAAAACCTATGATTTATGGGGCAATGGAAAGACACTAAGATACTGAAGACAGTATGGCTAGGCCTTGTAAGTGCACTATAGCGGTACACAGTAACCTGAGGCAGTAGCACCAAACTCCCATTTCTAAGCCAGAAGTGGCTTTGGAAAAAAGCCAGTACCAGACTAATGACAGCATTAAACTGCAAACTGGTGAACTTTTCTGCCCAATTCTAACGTTTGTATTCATTTCACCTTAATGCTTAGAAACACTTTACTAACTCAAGATTTTATATATCAAGTCTTTCCTCAGTGTAACCCTGACTATGATAAATGCTGACTGACATCCTTCAAAATCAGCATAGAATTTGCTCATTTTCAGCTAAGTTGGATCAGTCAGTCCAAAGAATACATTATTTGTTGTTTCTTATGTGATAAGAAGTACTGAAAATAAGATCAAATAAGAACTTCCTTGCAAGGATAAAAATAAAAAAAAATTAGATAACTTCTCTGTTTCTGGATTTTTGGGTTTTTTTTAAGGTCAGCTTAATTTCCAGAAAGTTTGTCAGAGGACTTTTAGATAAGCTGTGTCTATTTAGAATTGTGATTTTCACTACCTATAGAGAGTTCAGTGCTCCTGTCAGAGAACTACCATGCTCTATGAGCTGGTAGATCCTGGGATTTTTTGGTTCAGTTGTTTTTTCCCCTTAAATTTAGATTCCTCATATTGGAGCCCAACTGTGGGTTTTGACTTTTGATAGCTATAGCCAGAGTTCCAGAATGAAATATGAAATCTGTAGCAAATAAATAACAAATTACAGTATTAATCCTTTAATTTCCTAAACCCAAGGGCATTTTACATATATATTGAAAATAAAGCAAAAAATCCCACTTAATAATTTTGTCTACATTAGCAGTTTAGCAAATTATCACTGAACTAATAATTAAAGTGATATAACCAAGCAGCAGAAATCTAAAAAAAAATTATTCCATTAAGAAGTATAATTTATCTTTTATGCATTTAATTACCGTACTCCAATTTCTTAATTTAGCAAACTAAAAGCAAACAATTGCCATCTACAGGAAATCAGAAAATTAATAAAACTACAAATAATCACTCAAGGAGCATCTAGTAATATACTGTTATCAAAATAGTGCAAGAAGAAATAAAGTACAACATAAGAATATAGAAACACTAAGAATTTCAGGAAGATTAAGACATTGGTATATTTTTATCTGACCGTTTTGTACATCCTGACTATTTAAGCTCAGCAAATATATAAAGGCCATTTTTAGATTATTTTAGTAGTATCACAGAATGTTGAGAAGTGGTGTTTAGCTTCCCTCTCCACAGCTTCTAGCTTTCTCTAAAAACAGAGACTTAGAATTGCTCTCTGACACTCTTTCAAGGTTGGCACCTGCCTTATCTAAAGAAAAGAAAGAAATGTAAATACTAATCTAACAACCCAACCCCTGAATTAGAACACACATACACTTTGCCACTAAACTGTATTAAAGGCAGATGTCAACAGCACTACCAAAGATGGCTTCAACTACTTTATTAAGTTTAGGTTAATGGCACCTCATTACTCCAGTTAGAGTTCAAAGGAACATTCAATTAAATGCATACAGTTTTATGAAAAATGGACCACTTTTTTCATTAATCAATACTAAGAATTCCTATTTTATGCTTCAAACAGGATGCTTGCAAGGCATGAGATCTCAGAACAGTGCTCAGGTATGGATTTAAATGCTGAATCACAACAAACACTTTCTCACTGCTTTCCTGGGAAAATCTGTAACTGATACATGTAAGAAGTAATCTCTGTGTTTAGCGGATCACTGAATAGACAAACCAAATAAATTAAAAGAACTTCTGGCATAATCAGCTTCAGCCAAATCAAGGCTGGTATCCACATAATATTTTTTGTGTATGACTCCCATGCAAGCTGTAAGTCTTGCTTGACAAAGCCCACACAACAGTGTAACAGATGCTGGAAATGAGCAGAACATTATTCCCTTTGACAAAACTTGCAATATTCAATGAGCTACTTACCCACATCCCCATAGACTTGTGAAGTGTGATACTGTGAAATGTACTGCGTTGCCATGTCACCGGCTCCAGTCACAGGTGAGTATATGTGACGGGGTGGAGGGGGTATCATGGCTGGAAGAGGAAGGAAGCCGGGCAGTGGGGGATGTGGAGGCCTGTGTATCACTGTGTGACCACCAGGATGAAATTCTGGAGCCTGAGGAACCACCACAACCCTTCGAACACCATTATCCTCAATAACCTGTACAGTGAGAGACACCATGCACCAAAAAAGAAATGACAGTGTGAAAAGTACGTTTCTATAGATACTTAAAATCAGGAATAGTAAACCCCTTAAATGTGACGAAAGGAAAACAGGAAATAACATGAAAAAAGAAGGACAACTAAAGGGCAATCTATGTTAAGTGTATTAACTGCAGTAATGCCACTGATTTCTCAATGTGGTCGGGAAGAAAACTGTTAAAAAAAATCTGACTGTAACAGTATCTAACAAACAACCTGGTATATTTATGGCATGAGCCTAGCTTCTCCTAAGGGTCCTGTTTCCACCCTTTAATCACATTGCTTATATGCTACACTGCTGTAGGATTTGTTCCACAGCATAACAATTAGATTTCTCCCACGAACTGGTGAACTGACAGACCACACTCTGCACCAACAGTGAGAGAAAAGGCAAGAAGTGTTTGATTTTTGCCCTGTCCCTCACTCAGCCCACCAACACTAACTCAGGAGGCACTTGCCGTACTGCTTCTGGCAGCAGCCATCGTCTGCATGAAGCTGTTAGCAAACAAACTACCAGGATGGCAGTAAGCCCTCTCAAAACTCCTTCGCAAGTCAAGTAATTCAAATTTTTTTTTCCTTTTCCTCCCCCTATCCCTCTACCTGTTAAGAGGTCTTGAACCCTGAAGGAAGCCACATACTACTCAGAAAACAGGGGCCTTTGTGGCAGCCTCTGAAGTGCAGGGGCTTGTGAAAAATTAGCAAATGGGAGATGTGACAGGACAGCCTTTGTGTGAGGGACCCAAGTGCAGCTCTTAGCAGTGCTGCGAGAAGTTCCGAGCAATGACAGTAGCATATGCAATCCCATGGTGAGAATCTGTGAGCTGCACGGAGGCGAGGAATGGGACACATGGCACATCTGGGCTGCACAGCACGTGGGGCTCTGGTGGAGAGCAGGCACAAGGGCACAAATTGATCAAAGTACTGAAGCAGAAAAAGCTCTCAGTAAACAAGGATGGGTCATCAACTAGACCAGAAACAAGGGTCTGTCCCTGAAGCACCTCACATCATAACCCTCTCTAAATGTTTGTAAATTCACAGAAATACATGACTGTTGGTGATGCCTAGAGACAATCTTGCCATAATTTCAATTGTGTGTATTGTGGCGTCAATAACTTTAGTGTATGGGATGCCAACGAATAAATTGTTCTTCATTTCCTAGTAAAATGCTGTAGAAAGAAGTCACAACAGAAACTGCAATGTAAGGTTTTAGATGAAACCTTTTTCCAGAAAAGGGGGAGAAGAATGGAATATCATGACTGCATTCAATAGCAGGGACAAAGCAACCCTATGACATAAGTTTTCACTGACATTTGAAATGGGATGGGGACATGTACACATACACCAATAAACATCCTGGTGCAACAGGAACAGATCAATACATCAAACCACTAAGTGCCAAGCTGCTTTCAGCTCCACTGTTTAAGGTTAATGGAATCATGCTTGGCTAGATTTAGCCCTGTGCTCTAGAGTGAATGATTCCATCAAGTCCATGACAGAAAGCTGCTTGGAGGATCATTGGTTTTACCATGTCTCCATTAGGGGTTGGTGTGCATCTGGTACATCTGGTACAGAGCTTCTGCTTTTGTTTTCTCTGCCAGCAATCTAATTTGTACAGCCCAAAATTATCCTGCTAGCTGAACCAATGCAAGGTAAGTGAGGCTGGTACAGGAAATTGTTTCAAAACTTTACCACTGTACCACTGTGCTGAGAGAAACAGTGCTGTAGATAGAGCTGGATGCTTCTGGTATGGTAGAATATGTATATGCAACAACATTCAGAAGACACAGAAGCATGTACACAATGGAGCTGATCCCACTTTACTTACACAAACAGACAGTTGGAAATTAATATGTTACTTAAGTGAACATAGCTTTAGAAAACATGCATACCATATGACTTAAAAAAACTGGTTATTTTCAGTATACAGAAATTGTCCCTTATTGGGAAAGAGTGATTAAAGACAATAGTATTAAAATCTGTCTAACCATAGCTGTGTGGTATCCTAAAGGCAGAAGATATTAGCAGTAAATACAACAAGAACTTCTGCTGTCCAATGAAATTCTCAACACTGAAATGTAGTTTTAATTATTTAAGTCCCTTTTGGTTACAAAACCCCCAAAATACTGCAACTTATTATGATTTTATGAGTAGACTCAGCTTATGTAGGAAGCAGCTTCCATTAAAAAAACAAACAAGCTCCTTAGTTTATAGCTTGTTTCCTTGGGTCTGTTAATAGCCTAAGTAATTTAGAAATAGTCACCCAATTCCTAACAGCAGGGACTTTATGTTTAACAAGTCTGTAACTGTGTTTCCAGATCAAACATCTGCTCAATGGTAGGCCTCTAGCAGACAACTACACAGACAAAAATGCTCCAGAAAAGCAGTCAGAGCATCATGCTAAGTACATAATTTTAAGTTTAAAGAGCAAACAAGCTATCATCCCAATTGTGCTAGCAAAACGTGGTTCTGGCATAGGCCTGTTTGGTTGAGTGAACCAACCAAACGTCACTGGAAAACTCACTACACACAGTGAATACAGATGGCTTAAGAGAGGATGAATAAAGATATGCTTTCTTTCAGTTTTACAACTACAGTTCCAAAGGAAGACGAAGGGAAAAGCAAATCAGCTGATGAATTGCTTTTTAGTTATGTGATATAAGAAAAACAAATCTTTTATTCAGTGGTTATCCCCAATTTCTAACAGAGGACAGTATGCTGTATCACTGCCAAACAGGAACTGAAGCAAGCAGAGGCATAATAGAACTAAATGAAAATGGAGAGACAAAAGATGGTTATATTGAAGTTCTTCCAGGCTGACAGCTTTGGACATTTAGCTGGTTTCCTATTCAACTCAAAATACAGCTGCAGCTGCTGACATTTAAAAATATACTATGCTTGAAGAAAACATGGAAGTTACTTTGCTGGGACTGCAGTAAGTTTGGGAAAACTCTTAGCTCAATAATGTTAGACTTTTCTGTTTGCAAGACTACTATCAAATCTTCTGGCTTGTAACAGGAACTTTCATCATAAACTTCAAAGTCTGGTACATTTTGTCAGTAGTAAACACCTGTGAAGGCTTAAAAACTACAGGTTTTCCTGGACCATGGTACTTCTACTCAGATGAAAACAGCAGATGAGCTCAGTCCGCCTGTACTCTGAGCTGGATAGATGTGAGGCACCTTCAGTTGGAAGGTCAGAGTGCAGTGCTTAAACAATACCTGCTTGCACTAACAAACTCCAGTGAAAGGCTAATGAATGGGCCTCTCAGCAAGGCCCAGCCGTTCAGCATCTTTGATTCAAATCATCCTCAAAGGAAGGATAAACTAATCAAAAAAATATTTTTCAGACTGGCATATGCTGCACATCTTTTTAAATATGTACTTCATCAACTGAAAGCAAGTAAGAAATGCAGTAAAAGTCCGGTTTTCACTTAGCTCTAAACTTCTTTCAGTTCATTAAAAATGAAATCTAACAGGAATCAGGACCTTTTACTATGAGCTGAAGATATATGGATTTCAGTGATTATTTATAAGTAATTTTTCTTCTGCGTGTTTGGGAACTCAACTACAAACGACCCACAGAATCAACTTACCAGCAAACTTCCAAGCGGTGAAAGATAAAATCAGAGTAGTAGTTTGCCTGCCCTAACAGCCTTTTCTTTTGCTAGAGAACAATTTTTTAGATGCTGTTCAGATAATTTGTCCAACATCTGCTGACATTGTGGGTTTTTTCTTGTATTTTATGCATTGTAGTCCCTACTCTGTACACCATTGAATGCACACTAAGTCAGAGGTAGACTGGTCACAACAACAGAACGTCTTGAGAGAGACGTACATCATGGGGAGCGGTATTCATCCGCTCTAACATCCAGATCTGACCTTCTAAGCCCTAGACTTGTTCTACAGGTGAGGGAAAGAAAGAGGCACCATCTAGAAGGCCACACACCTCATTAAAATAAACATGTCAGAAACAGCCAAGAGAAATAATCCTTTTAAGCTGTTTTAAAGGATGTCTAGGTTATCTAGCTCACATTTAATTTTCAGGCATCTAAATCAGGAATCACGCAGCAGTGAAAAAATGAGAGGCCCATTTTAAGATAAGTGATGGAAACACCTCTACTATGATAACTTAGTCCCAAAGGACAGCTGACATTTTTTCCATGCTGTTTGCTGTACTTTTTCAACTGACCTGTTTTTCCTCTTATCTGCAGGGAACTTCCCAGACATGAGCTATGTACATGTATAAATTATACTGCTGCCAAGAGAAAATATCCACTAACACAGGAATCAGTACAGGTCCTGCACAAGCAGCTATTTGGGTCATATTTGCATTTTATATTCAGAAGGCATCTAGTACATTAGGATTCTGAACTCAGCAAGGAACTGTGCTTGTTACTGTCATGTACAGTGTTAATAAATAACTGAACAGGCACATACACAGAATGTGAAGTCTCCCATCTCAGAGATATTGTGGAATATCTCTTATCTCCTTGCTTGATCACAGAGATTGAAACCTAACAAATTATTTTACTGAATTAGCGATTATGGCTCCAATTCCAAAATTTGCATGAAAATAAATAAGAAGCAAGTGAAGTAACATACCTGTGGGGCATATCCAGGAGGCACATAAATAGTAGGCACTGAACCATTTGGGGACATCATTGGAACCTGAGCAGGACCTAAGTGGGTTACAGAAATATTCAGTACAGCACCATTTAACAATTTGAGAAAGCTGAAAGAACATACTGAACTGCAAAGTCTCTACAAAAATATACAAGATAACATGGATAAACAAAGGCAATGAACTGTACAGATAAAATTATAGCAAAGGGCACTCTTTGAAGTCTAAAAACAGTTGAACAAAACCAGAAACAAGCTAAAAAAAATCCCGAGCAGATATTTATCCTGTCAATAAGCTCACAGAAGAGCTCATGTCAAAACTTAACAGATGACAAGTCAAAAGAAGTCCCCCAAGATGAAAAGACAATAGAAGAGACTATAAAACAGAAATAAACAAAAATATCTGAAACAAACTGCTGAAACCAGATAGTATTCAGTTAAGAGTTACAAAGAAAATAGCTTACAAAATTGCTCTTTTTTACTATGGTCTTATCAACTAGTCTCAGAACCATAGCAGTGGGAGGTGGCAAACGAGACACTAACTTAAGGTCCCAAGGAAAAGCCAGTGTATTATCAACTAGTAAGTCTGATCCAGCTAATGGGAAAAGTCATGACACCATGGTGATCCTTGTACCATGCAAACCATAAAGAAAGGAGTTTACAGACACTTAGATAAATATGACACAATGGGAATGTGTTAAGGTGGCATTTGTAGATAAAGCATTGCCTGGAAAATCAGATACCTTCAAAGCGCACAGGGATGCCATCCCATACTTAGATTCTCAAAAAGTTTTTGACAATGTCTCTCAAAGACTCTTAAAGACATAAGGCTGCCTTTGGTCAAAAAGGAAAAAGGTCTTTCCATGAATAACTGATTGGAGAACAGGAAACAAAGAGAAGTAAACGATCAGCTTTCAAAGTGCTTCAACTGAACAAAAAAAGGGTCCCAAAGAACTAGTTCAATATATTAAACAAAGCTTCCAGAACAGAAAATGAACAACAAGGTGATAAATTGTTGCTATGTTTTCAGAGGGCTGTAAAGGATCTCACAGTACTCAATGATCAGATGATAAAAACCCAGAAGAAATAGTGTTGGTAAGTGCAAAACGATGCACATGGACAAAACCAGAAGTGTTTATTTACAGCAATAAGCAATACGCCATAAATCAGATGTAAATAAACATACATCACAGCTACTACATGGATTTCTGTAGAAATACCAGTCAAGTGTTGTTTAGTGGTATTCACAGAAAGAAAGAGAACATTAAAAAATCATTACTAACAGAACAGAGAACAAGCAGAAAACATCATTAAACTGTGGTATAAATTCATGCTGTACCTCAAACCCTTCAGCAGTATGTTTGATTCCACCTTTCAAAAAGAACACACAGGACTAGAAAAGGACAAAAAAAATGTTTACAGTAGCTTTCCGCCTGTTTATCAGGAAGGATTCAAGAGACTGTGATTCTTCCACCACAAGATGGTTAAAAGGGCTGGCAGCAGAGAAACAATAAAAGACCTATAAAAAAGGCCTACCTAAAAATGGAAAGATAGGTAATTTGTAGCTTCTCATTTACAAGAATCAGAGACAGATAGTAAACTAACTTACCAAATAAGTTTAAAAACAGATAAGGGGATTTCTCATTAAATGCACAGCTAAATTATGTAACTCCTTGCTTTAAGAACACTGTAGAAATTAAAGATTACGTTCAGATTGGGAGAAGTAATCCATAAAGACCTGTAAAAAATGTAAGTATTACTTTTGTTTCAGGAGCAAGGAAGTTTCTTCTGTGTGCCTGCCCTATCCTCTTTACGCTGTCCCCTTCAGTATTTGATACTGGCCTCTATCAGAGGAAGTACAGGTTCAAGAGGGATGTGATTACATTACTGTGTTTTAAAAACACAAGGGAACAAACACCGAAGTTTAATAATTAAGGAAATACTGAGACACAATATAATTTGAGTAAGTTTTGTGACAAGAACATAAGGTTGGGATTCAGACACTGTAGGCTGCATTCTCCGAATTTCCAATTCAGTATATTGAAGCCACCAAAAGTACCAATCCAACTTAGTGCAGTTTCAGTAATACTCCTAAAAGCGCATTCACAGCTCCACCTTAATGCTTTTTTAAACTCTGTTAGGATCCGCAAATGGAAAGTACTAAGTAAATACAAAGTACAGTACGTGAGATTAGCATACCTCATTTTGATAAGTAAGGACTTGACATAAAAATAAAGGTTCCTCTGTCCAGATGTCAAGAGTAGGGAAAAGGAATGAAAAACACTCCTCAGAAAAGGAGCACGCAAGTCAAATTGATTACGCATATTAAAGGAACTTCTTTAGAATAAGATACAGAAGTTGGCAAACATGCTACCTAAAAAGAATCACAGCTTTATTATCAACCAAATGATAACCCACAACAGGGGGAGGGGGTGAAGAGACCTTTTAAGAACAGTCTTTAATGAATGATTCACTGAACTGAGCAACAGCAAAGAATATAAGGACTACAGTAAGCTATAAATTGAGAACTGAATATTCTTCCAGTGGTTTTGCTCATCTGAAACTCAAAAATGTTTCAGCAAAAGTTTCTCCTGAATATGAAGTGCTAAAAAGAAATGAAAGTGAAGTGAAAAGCAGCAAAAGAGAAACTCAAGTAGTGCTTCAAAGCACTACCTTATTACAATAAATTCAACAAAGGTCAACTCTAATGGAAACATATTTATTGTAAGCTGCCTTTGAAACAAGAATGGTTTAAATTCTTACATAAGAAGGTCGATTTAACACAACTTGTATCTTGCATTGTTTACCTACCGTTTTTCTATAACTAGTACAAAACACTGACACTTCCATTACACTCGCAATTTTAAACTATGTAAGTTTCAAGTAAATGGAAAACTAAGAACATGTCTACTTCTTACAGAACACAGTGTCCTTGGGGGATGATTAAACTCACATGAGCAAGTGGTTTCTTTGAGAACTGGTGATTATCAGTACAGGTGATTATCAGTGTTTGGATTTTTTTTGCTTTGTTTTGCTTTAAGCGTCTAGAGAATATTGTTTAACAACCTTTTTAAAGCTTACTTATTTAGCACTTTAATCTTTCTAACACACATAGAGCAGTTATCTCCAATCCAGTACAAAGGTTGATCCACAAAGCCATTTTCAGTATACCATAATCTAGCAGTTGCAAAAACAAAGCGACTATATGAACCTGAAAAAGTATTGCAGTGTTAGAATAGAGTCAAATTAGTAGTTTCAAAACTCGCATCCCATTCTCACACTTTTAAGTATGAGAATAAATGAAAACATATTTTGAATATTCAAGAACTGTAATTTACTTCTGATTAGATTTCCAAGTGGCTGTGAAATGAAATTTCTAGAGGGACATCCAAGGAAATGGTAAGTATGGGACAAAATGTTGGCAGAATTCACAGGTATTTTTAACAAACATTGTGTTTTACAGTAAGATTACTGATTTCTTGATGGGAAGCATATTACAACCTGCAAAATTTTATCTGAAGATAAAGTGCTAATATGCTATAATAACATGTATTTTGTCTTCACTAATGTGAAGATCTCAGCTCTCCTTTGATGAAATACACTGCAAGAGGAATTTTCATGCTTTTAGGTATTGGCTAGACTACTGCATGACAAAACTACTGTGTTTTACCATGAGGTGAGAGTTATTATAAAGTACCAGCAAATAATAGCATCAGGAATTCATGTTAAGCAAACATCTAGTTTTCCATATTGCACATAAATGGAATTGACTTCATCCTATTGATGACGTGACTTGGTAAAGGGAGGTCTCAGATCTCCTATACACTTTCAGGTATACAAGTTCTGTTACATAATAAGTGGAAAAGAAGCATTGTGGGAAAACGAACACATAACTGAGTTATTTTATTACTTAAAAATGTCTCATCAAACTCACTAAAGTCTGATTTAACGGAACTGAACCCAGGAAACAGATGTTTCACCACACTCCTCAATTTATTATTGTCTTAAAATCTGACCAACGGGAGGAATACCTCCTTTCCCTAGCAATACCTGGAGAATTTCTACAACGTGTCTATTTGAGCAGACTATAAAAACCTCATTATGCTCATTACAGCCACCGTAAACGTGTAGCAAAATTACCAGCGCTGCATCATCGATAGGATCGTGACAAGCTGATCTAAACATAGCAACACCTGAAAACCTGAGGATACCGCCACCGCTCGCCTAGCAGATACACCATTTCTTTTGATTTCAACCATGGAGCATCGCTCCATTTTAAGTGGCTCCTAAGAGCCCCGGCAAAGGTGCAGACACCGGATTCCCAGCGCCGGGGCAGGGAATGCTCTTCCGGGGCACTGAGCGCTGGGCCCTGCGCTCCAGCACCCGGGCTCCGCCGGCCTCCCCGCGCAGGGCGCCCCACTCCCACCGCGGCGCCGGGCCCGCCGCCACCCT
>VZRL01006555.1:0-17380 GCA_013397895.1 Origma solitaria
GAGGGGCTGGAATGTGGCCCAGCAGAAAAGCACCTGGGGTGCTGTCAACAGCAGCTGAGCATGAGCCCACTGGGCCCAGGTGGCCAAGAAGTCCAATGGCACCTGGCCTGTATCAGCAATAGTGTGGCAGCAGGACCACGGCAGTGACCATCCCTCTGTGCTGGACACTGCTGAGGTCTCATCTTGAATCCTGTTTTCAGTTTTGGGCTCCTTTTGGCAACAAAGACATTGAGGTTCTGAAGCACATTCAGAGAAGGGCAACAGAAAGCTGGAAGAGTCTGGAGCACAAGTCTAATGAGGAGCAGCTGAGGGAGCTGGGGGTGTTCACCCTGGAGAAGAGGAGGCCTAGCAGGGACTGCATTGCTCTCTGCAGCTGCCTAGAAGGAGGTTGTAGCCAGGTGGGGGGTCGGTCTCTTCTCCCAGGGAGCAAACAGCAGGACACGGGGACATAGTCTTAAGCAGCTCCAGGGAAGCTTTAGGCTGGACATTAGAAAGAATTTCTTCACAGAAAGGTGGACTAGACTTTGGAATGGGCTACCCAGGGAGTGATGAACTCACCATCCCTGGAGATATTTAAGGGAAGGCAAGATGTGGCCTTCAGAGCCATGGTCTAGTTGGTATGGTGGTGTCTGGTCGTAGGTTGAACTTGATGATCTCAGAGGTCTTTTCTAACTTAATTGATCCTGTGATTGTGTGTTTCAGATTTGTCAGTTTTGGGGTTGATTTTTTTGGAAAAGCTTTGCATTATGATTTCATAAGATCTCATAACTGAGAGATGCTTCAGCTTATTCTAAAGCTACACCATGCTTGTTATCAGCATATTGTGTCAACAATCATACCATTTTTCATTTCAGTGACACGGTGCCAGATTTCGTGTCTCTTCAGCTCTATGCAT
This sequence comes from Origma solitaria, assembly GCA_013397895.1. NCBI lineage: Eukaryota > Metazoa > Chordata > Aves > Passeriformes > Acanthizidae > Origma > Origma solitaria. The sequence goes on from VZRL01006555.1 coordinate 896, forward strand.
AGCATTCTTTTGGGAAGAACACACTAACTTAAAACTAAGTCCTCAGTACAGTGCTTATCTGACCTGTTAAATTTATTTTTTTAAATGTCTGTGAACATATGAAAGCAGAGACGTTGCAAGTTCAAAGTGAGAATTAACTGAATGACTGGTGCCAGCAGTGCCCAGGTTTTCTCTTGTTCTGAGGTATCACAGTTATGTGTGGTTTAAAAGTCAATTGGAAAATAGAGGTATTTCTCTTTTCCCATTTTTGACAATTCAATGGACATTCTAATATCCCTATTTACAAAGTTATATTTTTCCTCATTTAAATATTGGGGTGAAAGAGTAATTTTATAAGGCAAAATGAAAGCTCTCTCTTTTCAAAAAGGCAAGAGGAATTCCAGGCAGTATCGTAATGAAGTGCAGAAGACTAAAATACAAAGGAGGAGAGAATGGCAGATCAAGAATATTGTTTTGCTCCTTCACATGCAAAACAATCTGGGTGCTAACGATTACCTTGGCATGTGACACATGTATGTAGATATCCCTTTGAGGACAGCCATAAAAAAGGTACTTTTAGGCTGAAAAAAATCTGTTTTGGTTGTGATCTGGCTTGCTTATTTCTTTCAATGTAAAAGTTCAATATGAAGTAATAGCTAGGGAAAAAGAAAAACTAAATACATTCCATGTCCGCAATCTGATGTGCAGCTGATTTTTGTCGGTCTAATGAAGTTGGTACTATAGAAAACAAAGTTAAAGTGTCTTCATTTAGCTTCACAGGGCAAAATTTTAATTATTTATTTATCTATTAAATACATATTTAAATTTAATCTCTGCAGATATTTTTGACTTTTCTTTAAGCCATTTTTGTAGGACAGTGGACTATTTCAAAAAATACAGTTTAAAAACAATCATATGAGGTGAGAGATCCAAATATGAGTTTTTGGTTCAGAACTTTCATACACAGTTACTTAAATCATATAATAGCAAACATATTTTTCTTCAGAATAAAGACAGGCCCTACCTCACATAAACCATCCAAGATGAACTCTAGATGATGCTTTGAATTAAAAAAGATGATGCTCTGAACAAAGCAAAAATTTCTCCATGTCTGCTTGAAAAAAAACCCAGCAAAACACATCTTTGTATAATAGGAAACTATATTTAAAATCTTTTCACCACAATGGAATAGGAATAGGAGAGGCGTACTTAGAGACAGTGAAGTAGAAAAAAGGCAGATAAGTATTAGAGGAATTTCAAGGGTTTAATTTATAAGATACATTACTAAATTCCAACATAAATTCCTCTCTAGTAGTAGATTTTTTTATCATATGTTGTCCATAATTGAGGAAGGGAAATGTGTCAGCCCAAAATGTTGGTGGCTAGGGGATGGTGGAATTGAAAATGTTAAAGATGTTTCACGTCCAAGCTCTGATGTAGAAAGTCAAACCTGATACAATGATTGGTGAGATGTGCCACTAGGCTAGGTCTGAAAGGTATTTTTTAATTCACAGGAGTGATTAGTTCTCCACAAAAAGGAGCTAAAAATCCTTAACCTTAAGTTCCCTTCCTGTGTCTCTCTTCTTCCATCACTGGGAAGATGGATGACAATGGTAAGTTCTCTGCATTCTTGTGTGCTGTATTGTGCCCAGATGCTTTATTAGTTTTGCTTTTGATGTAGTGTTCACTAAAAAGGGAGATAAAATTGAGTTCAAACTTGTGTTTCAGAGGTCAAGGACCAGAATTTTCCCTACTAACTACTCAGTCCATTGTTTTTCTATCACAGGAGTAATGTTGCAGACGGGTCGTCTGCACTCCCAGGAGATGCCCCGGCTAGGGACGCCTCGGAGGACCTCACTCAATGGTGGCGGTCACTGGGCAGTCGGGCGGGCTCCGCCTCAGGCACAAGCTGCTTGTCCCGCAGGGCCAGGGGCGGATGACTCGCCGGGATGCGCAGCTGTCTCGGACTGTCGAGCCCACGCAGACCGTCGATGTGGGTGGCGACGCAAGAAGACACAGGCGTGGAGTGGTTGGCCTCGCCATAAGAGATGTTTATTGGGGTAAAGGTGCGGGGTGGAGACACGCCTGTGGACCGACCAGAGCCAGCCCCCAGGAGTGCCGTGCAACTGCTTATAAGGGGAACACCGCGGCCAATAGGGACAAAGGAGGGCGGCGGGTACAGCATACAGTAAACCAATAATGCAAACTCAAGAGTGGACCTTAGGCACAGAAACCAATCAACATAAGCATTAGCCCGAAGAGTCTAGAAGGAGGGGTGGGGCCAATGGCCAAACCACCCCCAGCGCACCTCCCAGCCCCAGAGTGACATAGAATCACAGAATCACAGAATAACCAGGTTGGAAGAGACCTTCAAGATCATCGAGTCCAACCTGGAAGGAGCTAGAACATGCGGCAGAGCTGAGGCAGAGGCCACGCCTGGGACCAGCCCAGGGGGCGTCCTCAGACCTCGGAGTCCTCCTCCAAGAAGGTGTCCTCAGGGTCCTGGGTGGAGTCGTCCTGGGAGAGGGCATCGACAACAATCTGCCCCTCGACCGAGTAACACTGCCTGCACGAGTTGGTTACAGAATTTTTAGGGAATCTCTATAGAAAGCACAACCATACGCAAAGGTTTTAGGCTCTCAGTTTGCAGAGTAACACTGTATCTTTTAGGACCATTGCTAAGACCTCCTATAGAGTGAAATTTGTAGTTGCAATAGTATCTAAAAAACATTAGGACAGCACCAAGTATTGGAATGAAGAAAACTACAAAATTGGCAGCATTTTCTGAAAAAAAAAAAAAAAAAAAAGCTTTTGCAGAGAACTCCTATATGGATCAATGCAAGCTTAATGTTACCAAACCTGTGAAGAGAGTGCATTCCAGAAAATTTGCATTTTTTTGCACTTTAGTATAAGGATTCAAACCTTATTAGATACATTTTTCACATTTCCTTCAGTAAAGTACTTGGTTATATTTTCCACAGCTTACATTTAAGCAACAAAATTTTCAAGAAAGAAGTTTATATACCACATAAAATCTTAACTCCAAAAAAAAACAAGATTAGAAGAAAAGTCTTAGGGCTAGAATTCTGAGGTTGGAAATTAACAGGAAAAATGAAGTGCAAAGATGTTATAAAATGATTGCAGTGTTTAGGCTTTTTGAGGTATTTCTTTAAGATTTTTGAGTTATTTCTAGTTTGAACAAATTTCTTCTGCAATGCTGAAGTACTTTACTTCAGCTCACTTTTAGACAACTTCACACATTAAAAAGAGAAGTAGTCAGAAATGAGACATGTTTTGTCTTGCAGAAAGTTGAAAGCTTTTTTTCTGCATAGGGAGTACTGTGGTTTCCTTGATAAATCTTCTTTATAAAGTCTTTATAAATACTTCTATAAAAATTCCATTTTTAAAACTGAGTTACTAAAAACTGCAGTTAAAGAATTATCTACTATGAATCATTGAAATCTTTAATACCAAAATAACTGTATATTTACTTTTACATTGAATTCACTTTTGATTCCCAGGAAAATTGTCTTTTTTATGTAAGGTTAACATCTTTACTAATAATGCGATTTCACAATCTAAAATAGTTTTACTTTCTTAACAGTCTTGATTTTAGCTGAAAGATTAAATAAGGATCATTATAAACCATGGCATAAATTAAAACTCTTTGGTGTAAATTAAAATCTGCCCGTGTAGGAAAAATTTGTCTCTGCAATTATATGCTTTCTAGAACTAGTAGGATGGTTAAGGATGGTAACTCATTATTGAAAGCTGAGATATATTTTTTTCTATGTGAAAATTAAATATATATATATTATATATATAAGGCTTTCAGTCAAGGTTTACAAAGACAGGTTCAAATACATCCTTCAGCAGGTTTTGTTTTTGTTGTTCACCTGCTTAGGTAGATTCCAGCTTACCAAAGCAGATCTAATCTCACTGGTCTTTGAAATTAAAAAATAATTAAAAAGAAGAACAACTTTCTTCATTATAATATAATAAAGTCTAATTCATTAAAACTTGTATCAGAGATCACTTTAAAAAAAAGCAAAGAAAAATAGAAAAATCTTGCATATGCCTTTCAGTGGATAAAAATCAGATTAGTATTTTGCATTATTTAAAATAGTGACGTTTTTCTACATTGTTTTATAAAATAATTTTATGTAATTTGCTGGCTTACTGATGAAAATTCTTACTGAATCCAATATCATGAGATGGAATGCATTTAGCTACATTCCACTTTTTTAACTAAAAACAATCACACACGGCTGGAATGTTCACACCGGTAGTTCCCTGAGCACAGTTTATAATTATTTTTCTTGGCTAAACATGAAGCAAAATCCATTCAAGATTAGTAAATTACAGAACCTATAGCTGAGAGGCTTGTAACAACAATGCATCTTAAGATGAAATAAACCCCAGTTTTTCTCAAGAATATTTTCATGCAAAATTGGCAACATCATATATGCCTTTGTTCCATTTTAAATTGTTCAATTGACATAAGCAAAGTTATTCCCAAGACATTGTCTTCTGAAGGAGACACTGCTGAGAAGGAAATCTGGGAAGAGAGGTGGCACACAGCAGGACTGGCATTTCCCTATAACTTGGTGGTTACAGCACAGGATGATGGATCAAGCTGTAAGTGGGGTTTGTTTCCTGCAGGCCTATTGAGGAAATGAAAGAAAAATACATGCATATTTATCCCTCTCTTCCACTCAAGGTGTAAACCACGATGTGAGGGAGAGAGAGGGTAGAATTGCTTCTCTGTGACCTGTGGATTCTGTATTTTTCTTCATACTCTTGGACTAGACCACATGATAACCTTGCATGATAGAAGCTCAGTTTTCCCTTTACTTGTCTGTGATATTTGCTGTACTGGCTTCTGGGACTGGATGACACTAACAAATAGCCATGTGGAAATCAGAAGGAATATTCTTTTTCTGTAGGACTCATCAGGCAGGGACTGAAAAGTCATTCTCTGTTTCACAGAACTTTATGCTTTAGCTGAGCTAAAAGGAATAAGAATAGACTTATGAAGTAATGAAGAACTTGTGGCTGTTATCTGGTGAAGAATACAAGATTCAAGATTCAGTCAGAACTTTTGTAGAATTTTTTGGATCTCAACAAAATGGTACTAAAGTTGTCCAATTTATGAACCTTCCTTGTACATTTTGTTTGTCCTTTCGGAAGGGCGAAAAAGTTTAAATGGTGGCAGGCCTGGGAGCATGCATAGTACCTGTACAGGAAATGATAGCTCACCAGTACTACTGTCTAATGAACATTAAATGGGAAGTTTTTAATTTCTCACTTCCTTTATCCATAGAGTTTCATCCACAGCCTAGTTCTGATACATACACATAATCTTTGCTCAGGCCTCTAATGTTGCTAAGTTGTAAGGACGAGCGGTGAGAAATTTTGAAGACCTGTGCAAGGTAAGGACAGCAGAAATGCAGGCAGAGATAAGATTGGTGAAACAGGGATTATCAGCAAGTCAAGGATTCAGGAGGAAGACCACTGACCTGATGATTTAGAAAACCCCAGGACCAAAACCGTGAGATGTCAGCAGATCAAGCAGCAACATCAGAGGTGTTGAGGAGCAGTGAGATCTGTCCCCATTCCAGCCGAAAGCTGCCTCGCCAGCAGGTGCTCGGTGGGAGTGGTGGGTGTGCTGACATTCAGTCCAGCAGCTTGTTTCTCCTTACCATCTCTGGCGCACAAACTGTTTTACCCTTTGAGATTGTAAACTCTGCTTGCTCATGGCAAAAGCTGCCTCAGCAGAGTCATCTGGAGAGGGATGAGTGTGCGGATGACATCTCTGCCGTTTGCTCAGATTTAAGAACTGAAGTCAGGTCTGTAAGTCGATCCCTCTGCCCATACTTCATACGTTCACATGTTCAAACTACTTCTGGAATCAAGGTCTGGACTGGCCCTCAAGTCCCAAAATACTTCAACATTTTTCATCCTGTATGACAGTAGCCTTAAAAATACAGATGATGTTTTGACTGGATAGTAAAAATGACATCAATGTGTAAATGGGATAGATGCTGTGTCTTCCACATTTCCAGAGTGTTGCATTCCAGTTTCCAAAAATCTTTAGTTAAATAAAATATGTGTGGCAATAATTCAGCAACAAGATGATGAAAACGTTGAATTATTTTACCAAGTTGCTGTGCTTTTATGAACCTGATAATAAGGTTAATGAAAATTGTAAAACAACAGAGTTTCTGCTTAATTATAATTGATAATTTTAATGCATTTTTCTTAAAAATATTTGTGTGGGGCCACATTAATGAGAAAAAATTAGGATATATTCTGTGGGGTTTTTTTTAAGCATATTTAAATGGCTCATATTATATACTAGATGCAACCGGATATGAAGTTCTAGCACTTTTTTTTTTCAAATAGTCACAGTAGGTTAATATTATAGTGAAACACTGTACTCGGATTGACTTGGATGTCAACAGTTACTAAATCTGAGTATAAAAAATTTATTCTGTAATTTCATTTTCAGGGACAGATAGCTTAAAATAGAACACAGGCCTAGTTACTTTTTATCCATGTGGTGGTTTTGGCTGCATACAACTGATTTTATTCCTAGTGGCTAGTATGGGACTGTACCTTGGATTTGTGCTGGAAACAGAGCTGATAACACAGGAATTCTTGCTGAGCAGGGCTTGCATAGAACCAAGAGCTTTTCTTCTTCTCACTCCAGCACTGAGCAGGCTAGGGGTGCACAAGGACTGGGGAGGGGACACTGCCAGGACAACTGAGCCCAGCCAGGGATATTCCAGACCATATGGCTTCATGCTCTGCATACAGAGTTGTGGTGAGGAGAAAGGAAGTAGGAGGATGTTTGGAGTGATGGGGTTTGTCTTCCCAAATCACCACGATGTGTGATGGAGCCCTGCTCTGCTGGGGATGGCTGAACACCTGCCCAGCAATGGAAAGCAGTGAATTTCATTCCTTGTTTTGCTTTGCTTGTGAGGCTTTTACTTTACCTATTACACTGATTTTTAGTCAACCCACAAGTTTTCTCGTTTTTACCCTTCTGATTTGCTTAGCACCCCACTGGGTGGGGGGAAGTGAGTGCTTGTCTGTGTGGGGCTTAGTTGCAGGCTAGGGTTAAATCATGACAAATCTGTTTTTCAAGAAATAGATATATATTTGTAAGCAAAAAAATTATAATATGAAACTAATAAATAATTATTTCTTCTGAAGAATACATTTAATTATATACTTCACTTGATATGTGGAGGGGAACACAACTCTGACAATAGCATAAAATGTCTGTCTAGTTTTGGTGTGTAGTTAGAAGTCATGTCTTCTGTTTTAGCTGAAGAACAAAGGATTCCTTCAGAGCAGGAATCTAAATTCAGGATTTCTGATTTTTGCACTGGAGCAGTTTATGCCTCATCACTGACTGCTGGGTTAGCTTCAGGAATGTAAGCCTAATATAAGGGTATTGAATATATCACTCAAGGACCTTACCTTATACTCTTTGAAAACCTCTCACTGCTTTAATTATTTGTGTCTAGATAAGGTATATTATCATTACTAGGCAACTAACTCCATGCAAACAAGCGACAATCCAGGGATGAATAAATGTATCTTGTCAGAAGTGAGGACTAACTTGTAAATATTAGCAAAAGAATCTAAAATGTAATAGGTAGATTTTTGGGCAACCAAAATCTTCCTACATGGACTTTCTTGAGAATATCATTCATATTTCTAACATCTATTTGTCATTCAGAAATCTTCATTTATTACTCCACAGAAATATTTTACAGGGGCTTCTTGGCCAGAAAATTTCTCACATTTACTGTAGGGTATTCAAGTATGAGGGTATTCAGTCTGGCAATTCTGATGGACATTGAAAAGATCAAGTGATGTTTTTTCTTATCACTTTTGCATTAATCTGTAATTGTGCGTCCTGTGTTGTATCTCACAGCATAGATTTAAAAAGTTAAACAAATTCAATATAAAATAAAAAACTGGGAAAAATTAGAAGATGCTGTTGTAGTCCTGAAATCTACAGGGTACCCAAAATCCCCCTACCTCAGAATACACCTTCACAAATTCAGAAAAGATGTTATTGTTAAGATCCAATCATAAGAGATGCCTGTGCCTGAATTAAGGTGCAAAACAGACCACATGCCAAAGCCTGTAATACACATTTTATTTAATAGCAAACATGAGGGAGAGAGATAGGAAGAAATGGGAGGGTGGGGTGAGGGAGGAAGAAAGAGAAATCAAGTAGAAAACACCACCACCATATGGATTCTGTGGCATCCCGATGGTGCCTCTTCACCCTGATCTTCCCAGTGTTGGGGAGGTTCCCCAGGCATTCTTCTGGGGCATCACCTTTACACAGTTCAAGTTCCAGGGATCCACAGGCTGCAGATGCCATTCCCATAGCTTGGGATGGCATGTGTGTAAGCAGTTTTTTCCTTTCCACCAGCTTGCCATGGTGAGAATTTTTTGTCTGGATGTTAACTGAACTTTCACCTCCTGGAATTAGCTCCCTCCTGCTGTGCCATCTGTGCTTATCTCAAGTTCCATTGTGGGGGCTTATCTTATTGCAACTTTCTTCAGTGGTCTTGACAGTGTTCTGAGACAGACAAGTGCATTCTTTAAGTCCTTACAGTGACAGGCGAGGATCACACTGAAGAATCTCAAAGAAAAACCTGTCCATGAATCTCATTTTGTAAATAAAGAAATCCCCTGATAAACCCTGTGTTGCTACTCTACTGCTGCAGTATTTTCATGCAGAAGGCTGAGTCACATAACCAGAGCCTAAAACACATAATTGTCGCTCTCAAGAACTCAATTCTGTGTGGTCTTGACAAGGAAAACAGCCAGGATTTAGACTCCTGGGTAACACTTTTGTGTCAGAAGCAGGTACAGGTAGCATTCAATGATTGCTTCAGCTCCAGGCCTTTAGCTCTCCATTCTTTAAACCACCTGCATGAGAGTCCTGCTGCATTAAGATCAGGATTTTTCAAAGGTGAGTGACTTTGCCAATGGTACAAGTAATAAGCTTCTTTATTTTGAGCTGTTTTCACAATATACCGCCTGTTGCTTTGGTTGTTGGTAACCCACATCAGTAAATGACAGACACTTCAATGATTCTGCAGATGAAAATCCTAGATAATACTAGACACTTCATCCAGATGCCACTAATAGTCTTATCTTTAATTTTTCTACATCCTGATTATCTGATGAAATGCAGGAGTCTGATTTTTAACAAAAATTTTTCTCCTTCCATTCATTCCATCAATTCTGAAAGGAAGTGAGCTATAACATGTGGAAGTTAGGTATAATATTAAATAATAGAAGCAAGAAACAATATTAACTAATAATAGATCACTTGATGGTGTGATTGAAACAACTGAATTGACTGAAATAAAGATTTGGGAAACTAATCACTACAAGCGACTTAACTGCCAAAGAGGGAGAAGGAAAGTTGGCTTTTATGCCAGCCATTGTTATAGAGTCATATTTTTAGAATGGCTTGCTTGGCTTGCACATCACGATTTCTACTAAAGTCCTCTTTTTAAGGTAGTGTTGTATCACCATGTGAGAAAGAATTGACCAGGTTTTGAAAAGACAAAATATTTAAGAGGAAAATTATGTCACAAACAGTCTGGAAATCATGGTTCATCTTAGTTACCCTTTTTTAGTAATGTAATATGTGAATATTCTGCAACTCTAACATGCAAAGGCTCCAAAAGGACCTTCATTAGAAATATATAAGCTACGTGAATAGTCCCAGAAGAGACTAAAAGGCAGTCAAAACAAGGATCAATCCATTAAGGCCCCAAAGGTTACAAACACATTATTTCACTTTTGTTCATTTGTAATTTGGATTGCATCATTACAGTGTTCTATAATATCTCAAAATGAATGACTTACTATGACACTGAAATCAGGGTGAAGTAAATCTGAAGAATCATTTAATCAGCAGAGTGCTTGGCCTTCCTTTGTCTGTACAGAAAGAAGATTTATTGGTTATTGGTCATTTTAGTGACTTTTTGCTGTGATATATCCTCAAAAGAAAAAAAAAAAAAGAGAGAGGAAAATTGGAAAGAAGATGGAAGGTAGACCAAAAATGTTGCAGGTGCTTGGCACAAATGTGATTATATGCAGAGATAGCACACACAGATAATAAAGGTGAAACATGTAAACACTCTATGTAATGGAATTGGAAGATTTTTTAAAATTATCCGTCTTATACATTCTACTGGGTGATGAGAATTATTGTGGAAAAAATAACATACAGTGATGGGAGGTTTTTGACTTTTCTTTCCTTCTTGCATTAAAGAATTCAAAACAAAGATTTATTTTTGTTAGACTTTGAATTTTAACATCAAGAAAAAAACAAAATCAATGAAACATAAGGAGATGATCCCCTACAAAAAGGTAGTCCTTAAGGAACACTTACAACTCTAAAGATAGTATTACTTTATTGATAATAACCATTAAGTGTGAAAAGAACACTTCTTTCTGATAGGGAATCTGATTTAAAATGATATCAGCAGTTATATTATTCATAAAACATAGAAAAATACACCACTCTATCCAAGATTAAAGAAATTAAGTAATTTCTCATGTAAATGGCAACATGGGAGTTTTTTGTTCTTAAAGTTCTGTTTCATGTTTCCGACCTAATCAATTAAATACAATGCATAGAAATGGGAAACACTGAAATCTTAAAACTTGTTTACTTAGTTTGCTATTTTAGTAGCAGAATACAGATTTTCTTTGTGTTATGTTTTACAGTATGAAGCATAAAAATCTTATTTAAGGCTGGAATTATGCAAAATGTAAGTATATGATGTAGTCTTCAGTTATCTGCTTCTTTCTCCTGGATGTTGAACTGTGTGTGTGCAATAATGTATGCACTGTACATTTGGAACACCAGAATTTATCCTGTTAGGGAAGCTTATCCATTTACTGTATTGTCATGATATGGAAATTAATTGACCTTTCCTCCTTTTCAATAATAAGGCAAAGTTTCTTACCCATCAACTTAAACTGAGACCATTTTAACACTGTTTTTGTGATTTGCTTGTGCTAAAGCCAGCAGGATTACACCCCATGTAGCCCAAAGGTTGTGAGCCTTGCCCCAGCTGAGAACAAGCTCACAACATGGTCCCAGAGAAGGATTCTGGAATAATCAGAGCAGCTGAGTGTGTGTCAGGTACAAGAGAATTGTTATCAGTTTAGACTCTCTCACTCTGCACAATGATTGAGGAAGGAGCTCAGAGAAACAAGTTACCATATCTCACCCTCTATGACCAATTCTTTTTCTCCCCTCGGGTGTAAGTTCAGCCTGAAAAACACAGGTTTACTGGTTTTGCATGTTTAAAAATTACAAAGGCCAGATGATACTTCATTGACTGATCTGGTTGGTGATTCTTTGTTAACATCTCAAAATCAGACCTGAATTCTCAATTTATTTTGGGGGGTTTTGGGGTTTTTTTCTCGCTTTCCATCAATGGATTTTTTTCCTAAGCTGTGTTTCTTAGCTCATTACAAGTTTGACCTAACTTTGCATGGTGCAAGAAAATTACATGTGAGACACTTCTATGACTGTACCAGAAAGAGCAATAAGGATGACTGATTGGTAGTTCCCTGGGTTCTAATTTCTATCTATTTTGGAAAAAACGTGTGATATTCCCTTTTCTGTAAGTCACTGGGAACTTCACTGACTGCCATGACTTCTCAAAAAGCATCAAAAGTCTCCCAAATAAAATAATAAAATGAAACAATTTTGAGTGTTCAGCCAGGGAAAAATTACTAGCTCTGTGTTGAAATTCATATAGAGAGAAATATTTCTTTGTGGCTTCAAATTATTTGAAGAATGCAACTCACAGAACTGGACAAAACTAGGATTTGAAATGAAGCGTTGTATTTTCTGTATCTATTAAATTGTCCCAAAGAGTGTAAGATCTCTTCTGTTTTAATTTTAGTCCATCTTTAAAGGGGAAAAAAAAAATGTAGACGTGGGGTTTCATTTCTCTGTGGTACAAGATGTACAAAATCAATGGACTAACACCAGGGACTAATTTGCTTCCTCTCACAGGTACAAATCCTATAAATAAGTGAAAGAGAACTGCATTTTGGTGAACTAACAGCTCCTGATAACCGAATGAAAAGATGATGAAGTCAGCTTTTCACTGAGAAGCCTCTCAAGGCAAGATAGCCTTGAGGCTGATATCTGTCACTCTTCAAAGCTATCAACATCATTTGCTTTTTCAAATTGAGACCTCTTTTCTATTCTTAACCTGTTTTAACCTCTTCTTAGAAGGAATATAATCAGGAGTTAATGCAATGTGACATGTTAGAAAGGCATATTGGAAAAGAGGAAATCAACATTTCCTGTGATAGAACCTTTTTATTCTCTTTTTTAGATAGCTGAAAAAAAAAAAATAGAGAAAAATCACAAACGGTCTGACTAAACAGAACTTGAACAGAGCATCCAAATGGCAGAGAAACAGTGCCTGTCAGAAGACTTAAAATGCAGTGAAGAAACACATGTATATGCTAAGCTGTCGGGATGTGTCAGGACTGGCTCTGGCTGATATGTATTACTTGTCCTGATTACTGACAGTGACAGCACTCCATTCTCAGGGAGCACATAGCAATTTTACTGCTCCCCCAATACAAGTGCATAATTCCCTGTGAACTCGCAGTGCATGTTCCCAGACAGCGCTATATTTTGAGTAAAGACGGATATCAAATTTATAGGAGGACTGAACACAAGAGATTAAAATTATTTTTCCTGTTTGTACAGCACCCAGTGCACAGCCTAATCTGCTGCACTGTTTCTAAAACCAGAAATGGGAGTAAAACATTGTGAAAGACTGTATGACTTTGTGGTAATGAGTTTACTGGCAGAAACTTTCCTTTATGCTTCAATTATTTTGGTATTTCTGTGTGACCCCTGTATATCAAAGAGGGCTTACAGTATTCCAGCATTGAGAAAGAAATGCAAACACATCTAAGTTGAAAGACAAAGGTGTTACAAAAACATGTGAAAGTAGAATAGACACAGACAAAAAGGAACTAGAAATGGCGAGAAAGCTGAACTCTCAAAGAAAGGTTGTTCTGAAACAGTCTTCCAGTAGAAGAATTAAAGGCAAAACAAACTAACTAGTTTTAAAGAGGTTGATCACTAAACGAAAGGAATTGTAGTAGTGTGTGCATAATCTTAGATGCCTGTGTCCAGTGGCTGTATCCATACACTTCCATCTTACTGTACCACCCTGCAGTATCTCGGTATCTTTGTAGCAATCCAGTTGTGTTCACACTGTGCTACAAGGTGCATAAACCACAAACAGGCTGCATGCTTAACCAACCCATTTTGTCACTCATCCCATGATGCTTAATTTTTTTTTGTATGATGGAATCTGATTCTAAGAGTATATACATGCAGTGGTTTGTCTTTCTTTCTTCTTTCTTTTTTTCTCAGCTTTTGCAAACTTCCCGTAGCATATGTATTTCCTTACGAACACGCTGGAGGAAAAAAGGATGTGAGGCTGGTTCATTGTGACAACACTATGCATGACAGTAAAGGGAGAGTCCATTCAATCTTTGCAATAAGTAATGAAGGAACTCCTCTGACATGTGTTCACTGGGGCTTTGTACAAGAAAACAGTCCTGTCAGTAGAAAAGCTGCATGCCCTTTGCTGTACTTTGTTGGCAGAGAAGCCAGACAGATCACATTCGTGTGAGGTGAGATCTCCTCATCCCTCATCATCTGAACTCCTGAATGATTTTGTCTGTCTGCCTTTTCCTTCCATTATTTCAGATTTGTCTCTTTTGTGCAGGCAGAGAAGTTGCACCTTTGCCACTGTAATACTGTGGTTATTTGAACACCATATGAAAAATACAGGCTCTCTCCTGGCATCTTTCCAGCATGGTCCAACAGGGTGAGGGGTCCTGCAAACTTATTCCCTGCTGCCACACAGAGACTTCTTCAATAAAATAACTTGGGCACTTGGGGATAGAAAGCTGAGAACTTGTATCAGCCAGGGTCTCACTGATAAAACAGCCAACCCTTTCTTAGGAGAAAGTGCAAAGATCTAGCTAGTCAAGTATAATCACAGGAAGACTCACGGGCAGTTTATCCTAGTTCTTGTGACCAGTCACTGTGATACTTGAAACTAATGTTAGTTCACTACTTTTGTTATTCTGGAGGTTTATTCTGAATACCAGAGCTGTGTTACAACAGACTCCATAGTTTTGCCATGCTAGATTCAGTGCAATGTCTATCAGTGCTGATTATTGCGGTATGTGCCTAACAAACAGCACAAGTAAGCTTTTTATAGTTAATATGGCCTATACATTAATATTATCTAGATGTTCCCAAAAAATATTTTTTAAAATTAACATAATTGTGTTAGACGTTAGTAGTAAGTTCATTGTCTACTTCTTACATGTATAACATGTTTTGTTCTGAAATATATTTGTGGCATATCTTAAGGAAAAATATTGTAAAGTGGTCTGAAGAGATTGGAGGTTTTATACAGTGAAAAAAAAAATCCCTTGGAGGATCAAATCTGGTCATTAAAGTGCTGATAATTAATTCAAATTCATACTTAGTATTAACCATAAAAAGCCAAGGTATTAAAGTCCTGTGCCTATCTAATTTCTTTGGGCTAGCTGTTTACATTTGTGCTCATTGTTGCATTGCTGTGTCCTAAGCGTTCTTGCAAAGGCGGCAAAGTGTGAACAGTCTAAGAGAGATGGGGATCATAATTTTTATAAAGCCTCTTTGGGAGAAGAATTCAGCTTTCAGTCATCCTAAAGTATCTCATGTTCTGAGTGCCCTATTGTGTGGGAGAATGCTGAATAATCCATCTACAATTAGCTGTGTTTTGATCTTTCTATTACCCTAATACACTTTTCTTTAGAGCAAAGAGAGAATTGCTCTTTCTTTCTTCCTCACTGATATACAGCTTTGTTAAAAAGCAGATGGAATATTTTTCTAACCTTTCTCCTATCTTCTGCTGGAGGCTAGTGTATTGTGTAACAAATTACTTGTGACTCTGGGATGGATGAATTTGGAAGTATAATATGCTCAAGACTGAGTCAAAAGGAAACCACTGAAAAATACTGCCAAAAGAATTATAATGTTCTAATGCACTTACTTAAAATACAGAATTCTTTTTTCAAAGAAATGTGTGCACGTATACATGCAAAGACCAATATGTGTTTGCATATTATATGCAGAGAGAGAGAATGAGAGGGCACAAGAGCAGTGTGAGCTTTTTGAAATCAAATGTGGTCCCACTGATTACACCAATTGCTCATTTGGCCCAAGGTGAGCTATTTAGCAAACTAGTGTCAGAAAGGCCTAAGTGGTGAAGCAGAATACATCTTACAAGCTTTAATGTGAACAACATTCCCAATAATGTTAGCTGGGTAATAGCTCAGAAAAGAAGTAATTTTCTTCATTGTCTTCCTGGATACATAATTCACATTACAGAATCAAGTAATGGGACTAATATATGAGGGAAAATGCAGTGAAATATTCTGCCTGGGAAGCAGATATTAAGTTCATACTTAATTGTGAAGGGCCTTAAAAAAAAAAAAATGTTGGAGGTAAAGGAAAAGGAAAATGTTGTTTGATGTGACAAGAAACTGCTAAATTTCTTAACTAGAATATACGTGAATCTCATGATGTGTCACAAGTAGATGTTAATTTCCTGGTAAGTGAAAGCAAAACCCTGTCTGCAATCTCTAACTGGGTTTTTTTTCTTTTTAAACCCTTCAGCTATAGTTGTTTTGATAAAAGTGAAACTGCATGTGCTACATGCTGTCTCACTTCCCACACATATACATGACAAGCCTTTTCAGACAGAACTGATATCAATACTTGTCATTGGCATTACCCAGCATTTCCTGTTACAGAAGGTTGATCAGCATGTTATATACCATTATTATTCTTTTGCATTTGACCTGAAAGCATATTTGCTACATATATCTCTACAAGTGGTACATTATGTAACATGCTTTTAACATTTCTCCCATAAAAATCTTCTTTAAAATCAAATACACACTTCAGAATATTCTGTTAAAAATGTATAAAAATTTAGTTATGTGATCAAATTTTCTTAATCAGCTTTGGAAACTGAAGAGACAAGCAGACTCTAGAAAGGACAAGATGGAAACATAAATACAGAAAAGACTTTTTTCTGTAGAACTGTTGGAAACCCTGATATGCCCTTGTTCCATGGTATCTAGTAAATATCTTACAGACAGGCAATGCAACTGAGTTTCGTTTGTTTGGACACAACCCTTAGAAATAAGAGACACAGGGAATAATACAGACTCCCTGAAAGTTATCTTCTTCAAAACTTAGGCAAATTGCTTCTTCTGAGCTTTCTCATTAAGAAAAATAAGACCTTAACACACTTTGTACAAGAATTTGAACTATTTCACACATTGCACACATTGCAGTTTCCCTTATTGCTCCTTACCACCAGAATTTCTTCTTCT
>VZRL01006556.1:5344-18907 GCA_013397895.1 Origma solitaria
GAGATCCCAAATCCAAATATCCCAAGTCCAAAGATCCCAAATCCAGAGATCCCAAATCCGGAGATCCCAAATCTACAGATCCTTCCATGAGGGAAAAGTGATCCCACATCCAAAGATCCCTCCATGAGGGAAAAGTGATCCCAAATCCAGAGATCCTAAATCTGGAGATCCTAAATCTGGAGAGCCTTCCATGAGGGAAAAGTGATCCCAAATCCAAAGGTCCCAAATCCAGAGATCCCAAATCTGGAGAACCCAAATCCAAATATTCCAAGTCCAAAGATCCCAAATCTAGAGATCCCTCCATGAGGGAAAAGTGATCCCACATCCAAAGATCCCTCCATGATGGAAAAGTGATCTCCGCCCCAGCAGGACTGCGACATCTCCAGAGGTCCTTTCCAGCTCCAGATTCTGGGATTTTGGGATTCTCTGGGATTTTGGGATTCTCTTGAATCCTCCAGGAGTTGTCCCGCTGTACCCACGCTGTCCCCGCAGGGTCCCCAACCCCACAGGGACCCCTAAGGGAGGGAAATCCCACACTTTACCTGCTGGGCGGGGCCCACCTGGGCGTACACCGTCGAGTACTCGGCTGCGGCCTCTGAAATGGGGAAAAAATCAGGAATCTGGGGAAATTTGGGGTGCAGGGAATGCCCCCGGAGGGAATCCCAACGTCAGGAGTTCGGGATCGGGTGAAACCTTGACCCCAAACCCCGCGGAGCTGCCGGAGGAGGGAATTCCTCCCCATCCCTCTCTCCCTGGGATTGGGATGCGCTTCCAGCACCAAGGACAGGGAAAATCCACTTTTTCTTTTTCCTTTCTTCTTTTTTCCTTTTTTTTTTCTTTTTTTCTTCCCCCCCCCCTTTTTTTTTTCTTTTTTTCTTTTTTGTTTTGTTTTGTTTTGAGTTTGGGGTTTTGTGTTTGTTTTTTGGGGGTTTTTTTGGTGGGGTTTTTATCTTTTTGTTGTTGTTGTTGTTTAAATCCCAAATTCCTGTCTCCTCTCAAAGGAAAAAAATCCTTTTTTTTTTTTCTCCTTCCTGCGATGTCCTCATTACTCATGGAACAGAGCGGGGAAAAGGAGATTTAAATCCTTTAAAATCCCATTTTTTGGGGGTTGAGTTCCTAAATTTTCCCCTCAGCTGAAACCCTTTAAAATCCCATTTTTGGGGGTTTGAATTCCCAGTTTTCTCCCAAATTGTCTCTTCCTGGCTTTTATCTTTCCCCCAAATTCCCTTTTTTTCCCACGATCCCAAGGCTGCACTCTCCGGTGGTCTGGGGTGAAGTTTTCTGGCAAAAAAAAAAAAAGGGAAAATGGGACTTCGGGAATTTGGGATCATCCCCTGGGATCGACTCCTTCCCCTCCAGTTCCTTCCCGATCCTAAATGTGATTTCCTGGCTGTTCCCATTGGGGAATTGCCCCAAAATCTCACCTGTGTTTGTAGGATCAGATTTGGAGAGGTGGAATTTCCTCCAGCCTGGGGGAGAAGAGGCACAGAGTCAGAAGGAGCCCAAATCAGCCCCAAATTGGCCCCAAATCTGCCCCGAATCGGCCCCAAATCTGCCCCAAATTGGCCCCAAATCTGCCCCAGATCGGCCCCAAATTGGCCCCGAATCGGCCCCGAATCAGCAAAACCCCAAATCCACCCCCAAATCGACCCCGAATCGGCCCCAAAACAGCCCCGAATGGATGTTTTTCCAGTCGGCAATCTCACCTTTGGTTTTCCAGAGGATCGTGAGGAAAACAGACAAAAGCACCGCGACCCCAATCCCAACCGCGATCCCGATCTGGCTGCCGGAGACAGGGTCTGGAAAGGGAAGAAGATCCAGTGGCAAAACCCCCAAAAAATTCTGGTTTTTTCTGGCATTGGTCCCAAAATCCGCCCCCCCCCCCGATCCCAAATTCCGGGACGGCTCGAGCTGGGGCAGAGGCGGCACTGGACGAGGACGAGCGGAAGCAGCGGCGGGAGAATCCCAAAATCCCAGAATCCCCCAAATCCCGCAATTGTGGGGATGGAAAGGACCTCTGGAGATGCCCAAATCCTGCTGGGGCGGGGACGAAGGGACAATCCCAGAATCCCCAAATCCCAAAATCCCAGGATCCCAAAACTGTGGGGTCGGAAAGGACCTCTGGAGATGCCCAAATCCTGCTGGGGCGGGGACGAAGGGACAATCCCAAAATCCCAAAATCCCAGAATTGTGGGGTCGGAAAGGACCTCTGGAGATATTTCTATGGATTGATGGGATTTTTATGGATCAGTGGGATATTTTTCTGTATCTATAGGATATTCCTATGGATTGATGGAATATTTATGGATCAATGGGATATTTCTGTTGATCAATAGGATATTTATGGATCGATGGGATATTTCTGTGGATGAATAGGATATTTCAATGGATCAATAGGACATTTATGGATCAATGGGATATTTCTATTGATTAATGGAATATTTCTATGGATTTATAGGATATTCCTATGGATCGATGGGATATTTCCATAGATTTATAGGATATTTTCATGGATCAATGGGATATTTATAGATCAATAGGATATTTCCATAGATCAATGGGACATTCCTATGGATCAATGGGATATCTATGGATTGATTGGATATTTATGAATCAATGGGATATTTCTATGGATCAATGGGATATTTCCATAGATTTATAGGATATTTCCATGGATCAATAGGATATTTTTATGATCAATAGGATATTAATGGATCAATGCGATATTAATGGATCAATAGGATATTTCCATGGATCAATGGGATATTTCCATGGACCAATGGGACATTTTTATGGATCGATGGGATACAATGAGCACCGATGGATTTGGTGCCCCCACCCCAAACTCTGAGGGGACCCTAACCCCCCAGGGGACAAAGCCACCCCAGGGGCGCCGAGGGCGCGTCCCAGAGAGCCTGAAAATTCCCAGGAAAGGATTTGGGAGCAGCTGGAGCGTGCCAGGCTCAGGATTCCCCATCCCCTCCCCGGCCGGACACGGAAAAGCTGCTGGGGACACTTGGGGACACTCGGATGTGGACAGGGACACGGACAGGGGTGGCAGCTCACCGGGGCCGGGAGGGTGCGTGGTGGCGTTTTCTGGTGGGGGAGAGAACGGGGACAGGGTCAGCGCTTCCCGCGGGTCCCGAGGCACCGCGCCGGGGAAAGGTGGGGCCTGGGAGCGGGACCGGCCCATCCCAAATCCCAAACCCCAAACCCAAATCCCAAATCCTAAATCCTAAACTTTCTATGGCTCTTATGGGAGTGGGATCAGCCCATCCCAACCCCAAACCCCAAACCCCAAATCTCAGCCCCCAAATCCCAAATCCCAAACTTTCTGTGGCTTTCAGGGTTGTGGGATCAGCCCATCCCAAATCCCAAATCTCAAATCCCAAACTTTCCATGGCTCTCAGGGCAGTGAGGTCAGCCCATCCCAAACCCTGAATCCCAAACTTTCTGTGGCTCTTATGGGAGGAGGATCTGCCCATCTGAAACCCCAAATCCCAAACTTTTCCATGTCTCTCCTGGGATCAGGATCAGCTCATCCTAAACCCCAAACCCCAGTCTTTCCATGGTTCTCAGGGCATTGGGATCAGCCCATCCCAACCTCAATGTTCCCATGGATCTCCTGGGATCAGGATCCCCCATCCCAAACCCCAATCCCCCCGTGTCTCTCCTGGGATCAGGATCGGCCCATCCCAACCCCCAAATCCCAAATCCCAAATCCCAAACTTTCCGTGGCTCTCTGGGCATTGGGATCAGCCCATCCCAAACCCCGAATCCCAACCTTTCCCATGGCTCTCCTGGGATCAGGATCCCCCATCCCAAACCCCAAACCCCAATCCCCACCTTCCCGTGTCTCTCACCTGCGCAGAGCTCCCCGGGGGTGGTGACAGTGACATTCCGGGAGCTGACAGGGTTCCGGGCCGTGCACATCAGCGGCTCCAGCTCACCCTGGGGTGGTCTCTCCACCCACACCGAGGCTCCCTCGCCCCACAGGAGGTTCCCCCCGCTCCAGGCGTAGGAGACGTTCCCGAGGCCGGCGCCGGGCGCGGAGCAGCGCAGGGAGAAGCGGCAGCTGCCGTCCTGCGAGCAGTTCAGGGCCTCGCAGGTCACCGTGGGCTCTGGCAGCTCCCCTGGGGACATGGAGGTGTCATGAAAATCTTTTTTTAGGGTAAAAACCCCCGGAAAACAATTCTAAAAGGCACCTACTGTAGACCTGGAGGATGAAGGTGGATTTTGTCCCACTGATGGTTACAGTGTAGGTCCCAGCGTCCTGCAGGCTCAGCTGGGAGAGGGTGAGCGCATTCCCATCCTCGGAGATGGACACGCGCCTCTCGTATTTGTCTTCAAAAAACACAGCTCGAGGAGGATCTTCAAATAGCACAGTCGTTATGGGTACATTCCCAAAGCTCCATAATGCTGCTTTTGTAGTTGGGTTTTCAATATGGATCTGGAAGGTGACAGATCCACCCACAGCTCCAATGACCTCTGTGATGTTGTTGGTGCTCACTGGGGAGAGAAGGTGGGGAGAAGGTGAGATGGAGGTGGAGTGAACAGAGGATGAAGGTGAGATGAGAGTGGGATGAGGGTAAGATGGAGGTGAGCTGTGGGGTAAAAGTGGGATGAGAGTGGAACAGAGGTGGGATGAGGGTGGGATGAGTGTGGGATGAAGATGGAAGGAAGGTAAGATGGAGGTGGAATGAAGTTGGAATGAAGGTAAATGGAGGTGGGATAGAGGTGGGCTGAGGGTGGGATCAAGGTAGGATCACCATCATGGTCCTGGGTCACCAGACCTGGTGGGATCTCCCCATTCCAAGTTGGATCCCACAATTCCAAGTGGGATCTCCCCATTCCAGGTCAGATCTCCCCATTCCAGCTGGGATCTCCCCATTCCAGGTGGGCTCTCCCCATTCCAGAGGACATCCCACCCCCTTCAAATGCAGCCCTGGACAAATTCCCAGATCCCTCAGGATCCATCCCTTCCCTCCACCGCCCACCCCAGACCTCGGGTCACGAGAACTCGAGGAGGAAGGAGCCGTTTTCGTTATTTCGGCAACTTCCCGTTTCAAAAAATTCTGCGCCACCCTGTCTAGACCGGGAACAGAGTTTCCCTTCCCGGTTTTTCTCTGGCCGGGAACCGATCCCGGCTCAGAATTTCAGCCTCAGACACTCCCGGGACGTGGACAACGGAACTTCTCCAAGCATGCGGAAGAGGAAAAAGCTGGCGGGGAAGATAAACTCGCCGGGAATTTGCTGATTAATCCAACCACGGCGGTGGTTTGTGCGATAAAACCCCCGGGAAGAGCTTCCCGAATTTCCCCTGGACCGAAACGAGGCAGAAACGGCCCAAAATGAGACCTTCAAAAAGCTGGAGAGAACGGGGAGGGGAGAGGAGTGGGGTGAGCGGACCGGAAACGAGAACCGATGTTATCAACCCTTATCAATCCTTATCGGTCGGTTTCCATGGCAACGGGAGGCTTCGTTCGCCCTCGTTGCCCCATCCCTGGGAGGTTGCCCAATTCTCCACCTCGGTGGAGCTGCTCCCCACCCTCCAGGAGGACCCCAAAAAGGACCCCGAAACCCCCCCGAGGACCCCAAAATCCCCCCGAGACCCCCGCGGGGTCCTTTTTCTGCTGCCGAGTGCCGGGACCAAGCGAAGGAGGGTGGGGATGGAGTCCGGAGGGGAAATGGAAGGGGAGGAGGAGTTGGAGAAGGCTTGGGAAGGTCAGGAAGGTTCACCTTGAGGTTCCTGAGCAGGAGAGGGACGCCCTGGTGTCCTTGGAGGAGAATCGTGGGGTCACGGAAAGGTTTGGGGTGGGAGGGACCCTAAAATCCTCCCGTTCCACCCCCTTAAAATCCCCACACCTTCCACCACCCCAGGGTGCTCCAAGCCCTGTCCAGCCCGGCCTGGGACACTCCCAGGGATGGACAATCCACGGAATCACCTGGGCCAGGAGCTGAGAACTGACGTTATCACGTTTTTATCAAATTATCGAGGTTTCCATGGCGACGAGGGATCCGCGACAACATCTTCCACCCTCGTTGCCCAAAATCCTGGCGCAAATCCTCCCTGTGGAGCTGCTCCGTGCTCCCACACCCTCCCGGAGGTCCCCAAACCCACCCCGAGCCCCCCGTGGGCTCCTTGAGGAGCTCCCGGCGCTCACCGCTCGGGTGGAGGAGGATGAGGAGGGCGAGAACCTGGAACCAAAGCGTCTCCGTCGACATTTGGGGTGCGGAGAGGATCTCGGGGCACCGAGCACCCCGAAATTCTCACAGCAGTGAGGGACAGGAGCGCCTGAGAGGCTTTTCACCACCCAGAGGGAGAGAAGGAGGTCACATGGGGCTGTCACAGGAAGCCGTCAAGGGGAACAATCCACACCCGCAGAGGAACCGCAAATGAGACTCCATTTGAGCGTTGACGTTTTTTTCCAAGGGAGGATGAGTGGGCGGGTGGACCATGAGGAAGGTCACGACCATGTGTGAAAAATGACTCAGGTGCTCCGTGGGGACCACCCGGAAAGAGTTACCCCTGGAAAATATCACGGGAGAGCGCCCAGGAATTGGTGACTGTGGAGTGGGGTCTCCAGGGGGTCCTCGAGGAGAGGCTGACCCCAAAATATTGGAATGGTTTGGTGTCTCCAGGGGGTCCTCGAGGAGAGGCTGACCCCAAATCCTGGAATGGTTTGGGGTCTCCAGGGTGTCCTTGAGGAGAGGCTGACCCCAAATCCTGGAATGGTTTGGTGTCTCAGGAGTTCCTCAAGGAGCGAGGCTGATCCCAATCATGGAATGGTTTGGTGTCTCCAGGGCGTACTTGGGGAGAGATTGACCCCAAAATATTGGAATGGTTTGGTGTCTCCAGGGGTTCCTCAAGGAGCGAGGCTGACCCCAAATCGTGGAATGGTTTGGTGTCTCCAGGGTGTCCTC
The DNA here is from genome assembly GCA_013397895.1 of Origma solitaria. Classification (NCBI taxonomy): domain Eukaryota; kingdom Metazoa; phylum Chordata; class Aves; order Passeriformes; family Acanthizidae; genus Origma; species Origma solitaria. Next base: position 12,269 of record VZRL01006556.1, read on the forward strand.
GAGGAGAGGCTGACCCCCAATCCTGGAATGGTTTGGGGTCTCACGGGTGGCCTTGCGACGACAGNCAGGGGGTCCTCGAGGAGAGGCTGACCCCAAATCACGGAATGGATTGGTGTCTCCAGGGATTCCTAAAGGAGCAAGGCCGAGCCCAAATCATGGAATGCTTTGGTGTCTCCAGGGTGTCCTTGAGGAGCGGCTGACCCCAAATCGTGGAATGGTTTGGTGTCTCCAGGGTGTCCTCGAGGAGAGGCTGACCCCAAATCACGGAATGGATTGGTGTCTCCAGGGATTCCTAAAGGAGCAAGGCCGAGCCCAAATCATGGAATGCTTTGGTGTCTCCAGGGTGTCCTCGAGGAGAGGCTGACCCCAAATCCTGGAATGGTTTGGGTGGGAAGGGACCTTAAATCCCACCCGTTTCCATGGACAGGGACACTTTCCCTCATCCGAGGTTTCTCCAAGCCCTGAGGTCCAACCTGGCCTTGGACACTTCTGGAGGTAGCCACAGCTTCTCTGGGAATTCCATCCCAGCCAGGAATTCCTTCCCAAAATCCCCCCAGCCCTGCCGTCCGGCCGTAGGAAGCCATTCCCACCTTTCCTGTCACTCCATCCCTTGGAAATGTCTCCTTCCATTTTCCCTGCAGCTCCTTCAGGTCCTGGAAGGCCACGATGAGGTCACCACAAAACCTTCTCTTCTCCAGGCTGAACAATCCCAATTTCCCAGACTTTCCTCACTCCAGAGCTGCTCCATCCCTCTGACCATCCTGGATCCTCCTCTGGACTCTCTCCAGCAGCTCCAGGTCCACCCAGGACCTTCTCTCCAGGTTGGTCCTCGCAGAGGTTCCTGCGATATTTGTTCATGTTTGATTTTTGGGCCACGGCGCAAAAAATATTTGATTTTTGGGCTCCTCGTCCCAGCTGCCACCCTCACCTTTGCTCGGAAATTGAGTTCTCCAGCTCCAGTTTCCATAATTTCCATGTGATTGTCCTCCTTGACCTCTCCTCCCAACCACCCAAAGATGCTCCTCCCAGCCGAGCTGCGAGTGAGAAACCACAAACACCTCCCGCGCCACGTCGCGGTATTTTTATATTTCGGCAGAGGCGCCGGAATTGGTCACAAACTACAAAAATTTCCTGTCACGGAGTGACGCTTTTCATTCCGCAGCTGTCCCGCCAGCTCCGCCTCCAACGAGAACGGTCCCTCGTGGTTGGACATTCCCAAATCTGCCCAATTTGGGACCCCAACAGCCACGCCCCGCGCATGGCACTTCCCAAATCCGCATTATTCTGGGAAGGTCACGCCTCGTGGAGAAATTCTGGGGTCAGAGGAAGCGACCTGGAGCAGCTCGATTAAAAACATTTAAAAACGGTTCCTCTGCGCCGGTGAGGAACTGGGAGCTGCTGGTCCAGACTGGTTTGAGGACCCCAGCCTGGCTGGAGGTGCCCAGCCGGACTTTTCTGGGTCACCTTTGCGTTGCGAAGATTCCTTGACCCGTTCTGACCATGGGGCGTGACGTTTCTCCACCCCAGCCGTGGAGGAGAAACCACACCAAGGCTCTCCTCTTCCTCTTCCTCCTCACCGCGATCGTTTCAGGGTCGTCGATGCGGAAAAGTCTCCGCGCTCCGGATGCCGACGGAGACGCTTTGGTTCCAGGTTCTCGCCCTCCTCATCCTCCTCCACCCGAGCGGTGAGCGCCGGGAGCTCCTCAAGGAGCCCACGGGGGGCTCGGGGTGGGTTTGGGGACCTCCGGGAGGGTGTGGGAGCATGGAGCAGCTCTGCGGGGGTGGAGGATCCAGGATTCTGGCACGCATGGGGCAATGAGGGTGAAAGAGGCCTCGCGTTGCCATGGAAACCTCGATAATTTGATAAAAACGTGATAACGTCAGTTCTCAGCTTCTGGCCCAGGTGATTCCGTGGATTGTCCATCCCTGGGAGTGTCCCAGGCCGGGCTGGACAGGGCTTGGAGCACCCTGGGGTGGTGGAAGGTGTGGGGATTTTAAGGGGGTGGAACGGGAGGATTTTAGGGTCCCTCCCACCCCAAACCTTTCCGTGACCCCATGATTCTCCTGGAGGTCCCAAAACCCACCCGGAGCTTCTCCTCGGGTTCTCCTGCTCAGGAACCTCAGGGTGGACCTTCCTGACCTTCCCATCTCCAGCGCCTCGTTCTCTTTTTCCCTCTCGGTTCCCCTCCAGGCTCCACCCTCACCCCGTGGCAGTGGTTGGGGGCTCCGGGGGCTCAGCCTGGGGTGGCCTCGTGCAGGAGAAGCTCTTCCTTCCCCCAGGACCCTTCCCTGAGCCCCCTGCCCTCAAACAGCCCCAGCCCTGATGGGCTTCATTCCCTGGGCACGGCAACTTCAGCCCAACTTTGTCCCACCTTCAGCTCATCTTCATCGCATCTTCACCACATCTTCATGCCATCTTCATCCCACCTTCAGCCCATCTTTGTCCCATCTTCGTCCCCCTCTCAGCCCATCTTCATCTTACCTCCATCCCACCTTCTTCCCACCTTCAGACCACCCATAGCCCACCTCCATCCCACCTCCGTCTTACCTTCACTCCACCTTCATTCCATATTCATCGCATCTTCATCTCACGCTCATCTCACCTCCATCTTGCCTTCATTCCATCTCCATCCAAAACCTCCATCCCATCTTCATCCCACCCTCAGTCCGCCTCCATCCCATCTGCATCCCACCTCCATCCCACTCCCAGCCCACCTCCATCTTACCTTCATTCCATCTCCATCCCATCTTCATCTCACCTCCATCTTACCTTCATCCCATCTTCATCCAACCCTCAGCCCACCTCCATCCCACCTCCATCTTACCTTCATTTTACCTTAATCCCATCTTCATCCCCACCTTCATCTCACGCTCATCTCACCTCCGTTCCACCTCCATCTCACCTTCATCCCACCTCCACCCTGCGTTCACTCCACCTCCATCCCACCCTCACCCCACCTTCTCTCCCCAGCGAGTGCCGAAGACACCACAGAGGTGACCGGGGCCGTGGGAGGATCTGTCACCTTCTGCATCCAAAACCCAGGTGGTAAAGCAGCATTATGGACCTTTGGGAATGCACGAATAGCGACTGTGCTACTCAGAGATCCTCCAATAGCCGCGTTTGCAGAAGAAAAATACAAGAGCCGTTTTGCCGTCTCTGAGGGCGGCCGCGCCCTCAGCATCTCCCGGCTGAGCCTGGAGGACGCTGGGACTTACAGCGTGAGGATTGCTGGGAAAATCTCCACCTTCACCCTCCGGGTGCTCAGTAGGTGCCTTTGAGAGTTGGTCGGGGTATTTTTTTTACACTAAAAAGGCATTTTCTGGCACCCCAGAAAATCCCTGCTGTCCCCAGGGGAGCTGGCAGAGCCACCTTCATCCCACCTCCATTTTACCTTCATCCCACCTTTGCTTCATTCTCATCCCACCTTGATCCCTCCTCCATCTTACCTTCATCCCACCTTCATTCCGCCTTGATCCCACCTTTGTTCCACTCTCATCCCACCTCCATTCCACCCTCATCCCACCTCCATCCTACGTTCATTCCCCCTTCCTCCCACCCTCATTCCACCCTCTCCCCACCTTCTCTCCCCAGCGAGTGCCGCTGACCCCACAGAGATGATCGGGGCCGTGGGTGGATCTGCCACCTTCCAGATCCAAAACCCAGATGGAAAAGCAGCAGCATGGAGCTTTGGGAATGTACCCATAACGACTGTGCTATTTGAAGATCCTCCTCGAGCTGTGTTTTTTGAAGACAAATACGAGAGGCGCGTGTCCATCTCCGAGGATGGGAATGCGCTCACCCTCTCCCAGCTGAGCCTGCAGGACGCTGGGACCTACACTGTAACCATCAGTGGGACAAAATCCACCTTCATCCTCCAGGTCTACAGTAGGTGCCTTTTAGAATTGTTTTCTGGGGGTTTTACCCTAAAAAAAGATTTTCATGACACCTCCATGTCCCCAGGGGAGCTGCCAGAGCCCACGGTGACCTGCGAGGCCCTGAACTGCTCGCAGGACGGCAGCTGCCGCTTCTCCCTGCGCTGCTCCGCGCCCGGCACCGGCCTCGGGAACGTCTCCTACGCCTGGAGCGGGGGGAACCTCCTGTGGGGCGAGGGAGCCTCGGTGTGGGTGGAGAGACCACCCCAGGGTGAGCTGGAGCCGCTGATGTGCACGGCCCGGAACCCTGTCAGCTCCCGGAATGTCACTGTCACCACCCCCGGGGAGCTCTGCGCAGGTGAGAGACACGGGAAGGTGGGGATTGGGGTTTGGGGTTTGGGATGGGGGATCCTGATCCCAGGAGATCCACGGGGGGATTGGGGTTTGGGGTTTGGGATGGCGGATCCCAACCCGAGGAGAGGCATGGGAGAAGTGGGAATTGAGGATTGGGATGGGCTGATCCCAATCCCCTGAGAGCCATGGGAACATTGGGGTTGGGATGAGCTGATCCTGATCCCAAGAAATCCACGGGAAGATTGGGATTTGGGGTTTGGCATGGGCTGATCACACTTCCCATGAGAGCCACAGGAAGTTTGGGTTTGGGATGGACTGATCCTGCTGCCCTGAGCCATGGAAATGTTGGGATTTGGGGTTTGGGGTGGACTGATCCCCATCCCAGGAGAGACATGGGAAGTTTGGGGTTTGGGATGGGCTGATCCCACTGCCACAGAAAATTTGGGATTTGGGGTTTGGGATTTGAGGTTTGGGATGAGCTGATCCCACTGCCCTGAGAGCCATGGAAAGATTGGGATTTGGGGTTTGGGATGGGCTGCTCCCACTGCCACAGACAATTTGGGATTTGGGGTTTGGGATGGGCTGATCCTCCTCCCGTAAGAGCCACAGAAAGTTTGGGATTTGGGGTTTGGGATGGCCAGATTTCTTTTGGGATGCGATTCACAGACTTTTCCCTTTTTCCAGATCTCCGCTCCGGCAGCCTGGCCAGGGTCGTGGCCGTGGCCGTGGCCGAAGCCGCGGCGCTCTCCTCCATTTTCCTCCTGTTCCACTGCAGAGCAGCTCAGCTCAGCAGCTCCGGGGGTTAATCCAGCCAAAAAAATCCCAAAATTCCAGAATTCCTGGGGCTGGAAAAGCCCTCCTGGACCAAGTCCAACCTGGGATGGATCCCCATCCGGTCACCCTGACCAAATTCCGGGAATTCCTCGGACAATTCCATGACTCCAAACCTCCCCAGACAGCTCCAGGGTGACAGAATTCGGAGTTTTCCCAATTTTTTTCCCAATTTTGAGGCCACGAGGACGAGCCTGACCTGCCCTTCCCAAAATCATTGGTTCCTCTTCCCCCCTCAAATCCGGACCCGGCCTGGGGATCTCCCCCCAAAAATCCCAACCCAAAAGGTTGAATTCCGAATTTATTTTCCCTTTCCCTCGGCCGCGATCCGCGAGCTCGGATCTGAGTTATTTTGGGATTGCAAAATCCCTCAGATTGGAATTCCTTGGGAATTCCTAATTCCTGCCGGGAATTGGGCGTGGCCTCTCCACCCTCAATCCACCTTCGATCCCACCTGGGACAACCTCACCTGAACCCATAAAAAATCCGCGGGAAAGAACAGGAAATTTCGGCGGGATGTGACCTCTCCCAAAATTCCTCATTCCTTGGGCCAAAACCCATTGGATCTGGGGTTTTCCACACATTCTGGAGCTCAGAAAAATAAAACTGCTTCCCGTTTTTCGCACTTCGAAGTCCCCGTGTGTCTCCCTTGGGAAATCAGTTTGTCAAAGGGAGTTTTTCCCCAATTCCCCAGGGATTTCCAAAGAGGAGTTTTTCCCTGATTCCACAGGGATTTCCATGGGATTCCCCATGGATTTCTGAGGGGAATTTTCCCCAGTTCCCCAGGAATTTTTCCCTGATTCCCCCAGGGATTTCCAAAGAAGAATTTTTCCCCAATTCCTCAGGGATTTCCAAGAGTTTTTTTCCCAGTTCCCCAGGGATTTTCAAGGGGAATTTTCCCCCAGTTTCTCAGGGATTTCCAAGGGATTTCTCAGGAATTTCCAAGTGGAGTTTTCCCCTGATTCCCCAGAGATTTCCAAAGAGGAATTTTTCCCCAATTCCTCAGGGATTTCCATGGGGAATTTTTCCCCAATTCCCCAGGGATTCCCATGGAATTTCCTTGGGATTTCCATGGGACTCCCCAGGGATTTCCATGGGATTTCCACGGGATTCCGGCCGGGGACGCGGATCCCGGCGAGGCTCAGGCCACGGGAAGGGTCACGCTGGCGTAAACCGTTGTGGGCTCCTGGGAGGGGACAAAAATCGGGGGACAAAGGGGTCGGAGAGGGGCTGGGCGGGGGAGCCCATGGGTGTGATTGGGGACGGCGCCTTTCTTCCCCTTTCCCCATTCCCCACTTTTTCCCCTTCTTTTTCCCCTTTTTTCCCCCATTCCCCCCCTTTTCCCCCATTCCCTGCCTTTTTTCCCCTTTTCCCCTTTTCTTCCCATTTTCCCCATTCCCCACCTTTTTCCTCTTTTTCTCCCTCTTTTTCCCCTTTTTCCCTGTTTTTTCCCTGTTTTTTCCCCTTTTTTCCCATTTTTTCCCCTTTTTCACCTATTTTCCCCCCTTTTTCTCCCTTTTCCCCCCTATTTTTCCCCCTTTTTTTCCCTTTTTTCCCCATTTTTCCCCTTTCCCCTTCACC
>VZRL01006557.1:0-60806 GCA_013397895.1 Origma solitaria
CTTTTATGCCTACTACTACAGTACCTGGTGTGGGTTGTGTTTTGTATTTGTGCTGAACACAGGGTTGATAATGTAGAGATTTGTTTTTATTATTGCTGAGCAGGGCTTACGCAGAGCCAAGGCTTTTTGTACTGCCACGCTGGTAAGTTGGAATTGCATGGGAGTTTGGGAGGAGACACAGCTGTGACAGTGACCCCAGCTGACCAAAGGGATTTTCCAGACCGTATAGTGTCATGGTCAGTATATACAATTGAGGGAAGAAGGAGCCAGTGGGGGACATTTGGAGTAATGACGTTTGTCTTCCCAAGTCATCACCTCATGACTGGATCCTGCTCTCCTGGGGATGGCTGAACACTTATCTGTCCATGGGAAGCAGTGAATTAATTTCTTGTTTTGCTTTGCTTGTGTGTGAGGCTTTTGCTTTCCTTATTAAACTGTCGTTGTCCCAGTCCACAAGTTCTCTAGCTTTTATGGTTACAGTTCTCTCCCTGATCCTGTTGGTGGGGGAATGAGTAAGTGGCTCCATTGTAATTGGGTTTTGGTTGGGGTTTAAATGATGACACTAGTAAATACTAAAAAGAAGTCCTAAACTTCAGTCATTTTTTCTCTTAAAATCTACCAAGAATAGGAATGCTGGTTTTGGTGACAGTTTGACTTTGCATCTGAGTATTAATTGAAGGTCATGTATATAGGAATATAAAAGAACTTCTTATAAAAGAACATTAATGACACAAAAAATATTTTGGTACCTATGGTATTGATATCTAAAATGATACGTTATAAAGAAACATATTAAGCATATATATATGTCAATTAAGTCAAACTTGATTTTTGCAGTGCAGTAGTACATGGATATGCAGGCAACCTAAATGGCAAGTAATTGGAGGCATGTGAATAATTAATGAGTTTACCAGAGAGACTTCTTTTTTTTACCTTATAATTTTCATATTCTTTTATGGTTTTGTAAATATATATATGTATATGTATTGCAATGAAGGTGTAAAACCTTATATGTGTTCGGCTCCTTTGACAGGTACAATAAAACTGTCACTCTTCATACAAAAAAAAATATTGCCACTGCTCATATGACTTCTTTTCCTTTTAAATATTAAGCTTTCCCTACCATACACATGTTGCATGTTTGAAAGAGGAAGATGAGGTACAGAAGTAAAAAGACTGTTATGTTTGAAAGAAAGTGACTGTATTTGGATATCACTTAGTTCTGAGAAAATAATCACATCCCTTTAGGAAAATGATGTTAAAAAAACCCAAGCCCTTTATTCATAATGTTACTTTTTTTTTTCCCTAAAATGTTTGTCTTCCTCTCAAGATGCTTAGAAATTTGCTTAATCGCCAAGACTATCTCCAAAAGTGTTGAGATCCCATTAAGATTCCATTTTTGAATTGCTGAAGAAAAAAAAAGAGTCTGCCTAACAAAGACGATTCTTTTCTTCATCTTGACTGCTCCGCCATTCATCCTGAACATCTTAATTTTAGGCCATGAAAAAAGTGTACAGTATTGACATGAGTGTCCATATTTGTAGCAAAGTAAAAGCTTCAAATGTAAATGTAACATATTCAGCTAAAATTAACAGACACTTTCAAAAGGTTTTGAAAGAACAGGGGTCCCACACTGGCTGGTAAGCAGACAGACATCTGTAGTAATTCAATATATGTTCAGTTCAAAGTACTAAGACACAATGCTTAGTGTTTGCACAGTTACAAAGCTCTTATAACTCAGATAGTTATACCTTTCAAATCTAAAGGGACTTGAATCTGAAGGTTGCTCCTTACTGGTCACTCTAATTGTGCTGCTTACATGAAATTGGTCATAAATTCACACAGATATTCTGATTGTAGCTTATTCTGGTTTATTCTTTTTGGTATCCTTGCTAATATCACATCAAGCTTTTAAAGCCACAATCAGATCTCTATAATTGAAATATTCACTGAATGTATAAATACAGAAAGCCTTTTCTTTAGTAAGAGACACTTAATGACTGGCTTAAGCATAGGTAACTCTTCATAAGGCCAGAAGTACTTACAGAGTTACTTTTATTTTTTAGCATTTACTACTTCATTTCTTCAGTGTAACAAACTGCATCAAATCTTTAAGTCCCGATTTTGACTCAGTTTAATTGAGAAAAAGTGAGTAAACAATGATGTGGGATGTGAAGGGCACAGCATGAAAACACATAAAACAGAAGAAGTGGAAACCTTTCCAAGAAGACTATAGTTGCTGACAAGCAGAATATGAAATGTGGGTTAAATGGGCCAGACTCCTTGTTCTTTAGTGAGTTCTGAAAAATTAAATGTGCAGCAAAGTCAGGAATTAAATAGATCTTTGCCCTTGTCTGCTCTCCAAATGGACACTCTTATTGATTCTGCTTAGATCTTGTTTAATGTTCCAATTATCTCCCTTTCCAGCTGCATAAGAAAGGCATAAGCTATTTCTCCAGTTTTAAATGTATCCACCCAAGGGAATGATTCCTGGCTCCAAAGCAGATTTCATCCACATACCCTATTAAAGTCTAGATCTTCCCAGAATGGATATGCCTTGGCCTCACTACATAGCACTTGGGCCAGCAGCCCCTTCAGGCTTCCACATGGCACTTGAACAGTTTGGTAAGTGGTGTTTTGGGTTTTGTTGTTGTTTGTTTGGGGGTTTGGTTGGTTGGTTGGTTTTGGTTTTTTTTGTCAGGGAAGAGAGAGGTAGGAACATGATTTTAGTTTAAACTATCTGGTATAATATGATGGCTTTGCTGGCACATGAGAGAGGTACACATTATAAGACGAAAATGCAAGTAGATGTTTCATGCTTGGGGATACTTAATTTGAATGTCTGGACACATCTGAGAATGAAACACATGCAGGAGGGCCTTTCAGGACAGGGCATTAGGAACAAATGAACCTTGTTTAAGATTGTTCATCTTGCATTTTATATAAAAATTCCTGAAGCAAGATGTGAAAACACCACATGAAAAAGGCTATATTTTTGTAACCTCACACCTTGAACCTAATAGATATGTCAATCAATCAATTAATTAATTATCTTTTATGAATTCTGGCAGCTGAGGCCCTGTTTTGGGACACGGAGAAGAGGGGTAGATGATTGCTTTAAGTAATTTTCATTATAGTATTTGCAAAAGCTTCTGAGTTTCATTTGTTCCAGATAACTAAACTGATCTTTAGCTTATTCTTCCATTTCTTTTGTCAGCACATTTAGGTTTAGAAAAGAAATTTCTTCCTTTAATTCAGTGGTTTATTTTGTTGAGATATATTTTGTGTGTTCCAATTTTAGGCCACTAAAAGTTCAATTCATATGCTTAAGCAAGTTAGATTAGGCTCACATTATAGACAGAAATGAATGTGTTCAAAGGGTAGATCATATGACCTAGTTAGATACTCACATGAAGATGTCTGTCTAGATGTGCAATTTTACTTTCATTGATTATAATAAATACCTTGCTTGGGATTAGACATTTTAGATCCCTAAAGAGGGCACAGCAAGACATTATCTATATTTATTTTTTTATTAATTTGTTTGTTTGCTGTGTTGCATCTTAAAACCAGGTTGTTTGCATTCTGCAGAATAGATATATGAATAATAAAACATTTTAAAAGAGAACATAGAAACTTGCTATTTATACAAGGATAACACTATATATTTTTTTTTTCTTTTTCTCCTTTTGGATGGTTTTTGTGGCCTCCTGGTCCTTGGAGACATTCCTTTTTCCTCTCTTTTTATTCTTAAACTGTTTTAGCTAGGTTCAGATAAAATCAAGTTGGCTTTCTCCATCATAATGCTTTGGAGGCAATTTCCTCTTCATTTTAAATTTGTCACTGGGGAAACCTTTTTCTTCCTCTCTGCCAAACAGATGGTTTATATTTTTCATTTTTTATTTTTTCAATGTTTCCATTAAAAAGGTCAAGATCTTCTTTGGAAAAGTGAAGTTCTGCATTTTCTTCCACTACCTTAAAATAAAAGCATATAAATTTTGAAAGTCCTACAGGTTGTTTCTTTTTCTTCTCGAGTGCAACTACTCATAGATGACTTTGGCCTTGTCACTGTAATATCTGGAATTCTTCAAGCCACTAATGAGATTGTCCTCTGAACTTGCATGTGAAAATTCTTGGATAGCCTTGAAAGGAAAGAGTGGATTTTGGATTGATTAGGATTAAACCTTATCTTAAAGTTCAGGAAAGAAAGCACAAGGTAGATTAAAAGAGTTTGTCCAAATTTCACTGAAATTTTAGTCATATGAGCCAATAACAATAGTCTAACAATTTATAGGAGTGCATAGAAATATGAATGTGTACAGCTGTCCCATTTCACTTGCAGTACACGTTGATTTACTCCTGAAGTGAAATATTTGATGCCTATACAAAAGTGCACTATTTTGCATTTAAGATAAACCTGCAGGAATACGCATGTGTACTGACAGTTACATGTCTACAGACGTTCTGTAATTTTTGTAATTCCGAAGTGAGTTTTAGTATTGTCATCCATCTTTCCTCTATCAATCGAAACACAATATTAGTATCAAAATTTGTTATTAGTCCACCAGATGGAAAAATAGGAAATTTGAAGTTGTTCTATGGCAGGTTTCGATTAAATATTGGGAAAAATTTCTTCGCTGACAGGATTGTCAAGCATTGAAATTGGCTACTGGGGAAGTGGTTGAGTCACCATCCCTAGAGGGGCCATGAGTACATGTGGCACTTAGGTTTAGTGGCAGACTTGGCTTTGCTGGGTTAGACTCCATGATCTTACAGGTATTTTCCAACCTAAATGATTCTGTGATCCTATGATTCCATTCAGCTGGTTAATCACACAGCTTTTTAGGAAGAAGATGTATCTTCTCATCACACACAGTCCAGTCATTGTTCCAAGCAAGACTAGAGATTCACAAGAGTAACAGTCTTCGCTTAAGAGCTTCAGACTTGTGCTGACTGGACAACTGTAGGTCCCCTAAATTTTGTTTTCTGCGTATTCTGTATTCTACCAAACCATCTCTAACATAACTAGATTACTGAAGGTTTCTGCATGAGTAGGGTTTGCTTGGATTTTGACAGTTCCTGATGATATTTGTGGTCTACCTTTTTTCCAGTCCTGCAGGTAAGGCGCCATACCATGTACTTTTTCTGATTTCTATTGACTTCCATTTTTCAGTATCTTGTGCTGAATATTTTTCAGTTCCTGAAGTTCCTGAGCTATTACCTTTACATTCAGGCACTGAAATATCTATCTTGAAAATCTGCTGAAGTGTACTGTTCTTTAGTGTGTAGGTTTGAGTATGTAAATGCATAAAAGAGCTTTGCATCTGGATTCATAATTACATGAGCCAGAATTCAGTGCTGGAGATTATTTGCTCATTGACCTCAGTACATTAAGCTCTTTCAATGTTGTTTCCTCCTCAATTATGGCATTTTCCATTTTCATACTCTTATTTCCATTAGCCCCTTGACTTCGCCTCCATGTACTACATCATTTGTAGTTACTGAAATCTGCGTCAAAGGTTTTTTTTGGCAGTACCTAAATTAACTTTAATCTTTGCCCCTATACTTGTTGAATTACCACCCTACTTCCTCCTTCTTTGTTCTCTTTTTTATTTTTGTGGCTCAAAATCCTTTTACTGTTTGTTTTAATTTCCTCTCTGAGGTCCAGCTCAGCTTGATAGTTGGCAAGTCTCACTTTTCTCCTACATATTCTGACCTTCAAGACATATCTTTCTATTTAGTCAGTCTGTTCTTGCTGTTCCTCATAAAATCCCAGTTTACCATTGTAAATGCTTTCTTTTTGCTCTGATGTGATCAAGGTCAGAAATGGGTAAATGGATATCTATTTTGAGGAATATAGCATTTACCCACATCTCAACAGCTGCAGAGTAACCTCCCACAGAAGACTTTATTCACTCCTTGGTTACTAAATGATTCTCAGCATGAATTGAATAGTTATCCAGTTAGGTCTTGTATCTTTTCCTCTCAGTCATCTTCTTTCTACTTGTAGTACATGTATTGACTTTGCATCTGTGATTTAAAATAGTTTCAAGCTTCTTTTTCAGATAAGCCTTTAAATTTTAGAAATCCACTCAACTTCCACTGATTTCCTTATTTTTTTCAAGAATTTTCTTATTAAAATAGAAATTGTTAAAAATGTATTTCCTTTTATTTCTCTTTGTAGCATAACTTTAACATAATCTGCTCATCATCACTTAATTCAGTATTTTTTTTCTTTTCCCAACTGTATTACGTTTCTGCTACATCCTGGTCATGAAGACATCACTGTTTTCCATGGTTCTTTTGCGTAAAAAATATTTGCATTCCACCATTTTTATAGAATATGGTCTTCAGTGAATCTGTATGGTATAGCAATAATAGCAATTAATACAATAATAATATTGTATTAATCTTAATATTATACATAGCTCTGATTATTAGTAAGAACTTTATTCATATATGATCCCAGTTTTTCAGAACAAATATTTAGGAAACCTCTTTCTAGAGCTGCGTATTACATTTCTGAACTATTTCTACTCTATATTGTCAAGTCTTCCTCTTCCCTCCATCTTTGTATTATTAAGAGAAAAAATGAAATCTTTCCATCTTCTTAATTTTTCTAATAAATACTTAATAAGATGTTTGACTAGAGACTTTGACTTTGAGAACTTCTTCACATGTTCCTTACTTTGTCTCATCAGTATGATTTTTATAATTTCTACCTTTGAAAAATCTACCCTTGAAACAGCTACCTCCCAATACAGAAAACATATAGCATGTATAAAACGTTCACTGGTCCTGCAGGTCCTGCTGCCCATCTTACTCACCCCTTTCTTATGATGGAGAAACCTTGGAACCTTTGTTCTTCCAGTAACCCACATGCACTGGTTCCTTCTGTGAAAATTTTAAAACAAATCTGGAATCCAAGCCACATTCCACTTGTGTTCTCACATTTTAAAGATTTTGAACATCCACTTTCCAGCAATTTACTTGTGTCAAAATTGATTTTTTTTGTTTCCAGCTCTTACAGATCTGTTGTTTACTTACTGAGCAGAAGGGCATGAAAGCAAAAGAAAAAAAATAATCACTCTAAACCCCAAAACAATAGTATTTTTACTTCTTCCTCCTCCTTCCTTCTCCTTTCAAATTCAAAGAATCATCCTCTCTGCCCTAATTAAAATCAAGTGATGATGTTACAAAAATTTTAGTAAACTAAGAATTTAAGCTCTGCAGCAGAACATAAACTTGCAGTGGCATCCAAAGTCCCATTCTTATTCAAAGTGTTTATTTTGTCATAAAAAAGTGAAAAAGAAGATGAAATAAAACTTAGACTCTACAACTAGTTTAACAAGTTACATACAAAATAGTCTTCCCTCAGCAGAACTGCTGTGAACAGATATTATTTGGAGATTTATCTAATGGCTTGAAAATCCCACTGTAAGAGAGCTCATATCAAAGGTGATGAAAGAAAATATTCAAAATGTCAGTTTTAAAGTGACCCCTGTTGTTTGTGTCTTTCTTAATCAGAAGATTAAGATGCATGTTAGGATGTTACAAATAGATAATCTTTTTCAGTGAATGAACTGTCTGAAAACTCATTTATGGAACCATTTAGCAAATTTCAAAACATGTGATTTATATTTAAAGAGGCATTATTTAAAAATTATTCTTTGATTCCATTTCTTTTGTTGCTTTTTAGTCCTGCAAATGACATCTGGGATGGTTTTGTATATCCTCATTTTAAGACTGAAATTCTTTGACTATTTTGCAGCATGTCTTTGCAGCAAAGAATTCTCTGCAGCTCTTCCTGTGGGCACAGGGCACGAGTAGGTGGTCTCCCATCGACCTTGCGGTGAGGACGTCATTACCCCGTTAGGGATGGGTAGGTCAGAACAGGCCAAGTGCACAGTGAACCACACGGATGTATCTGCACATAGAAACTGTGCAGAAAACTTTACTTTCCTGATGTACTCTCACGACTTGGGAAAAGTTGCTGGGGTTTTTCATCATCCTTTTTTCCCTTCCAGTAGATCCCCTGGGCTACTTTACTGTGTCACATATGAACACAAAGGTCTGGCCTTAGGTGAGTCCTAGATTAATGCCTAAAAGGATTTTATATGCAGTCTTGTGCATCTGCTTGTCTGCTATATGCACATGTAAAGCCTTATGGTGAAATTATAGCTATGCTTGAAATTATAGGAAAAGTCCTTCTATGCTAGGAACTGATTGTTTTTTAATATCTCATTATGTGCATGTGGCATCAACATAGAAATGCTGGAAGAAAAATATCTTAAAGAATGGGAGGACAGAGCTGATGTATGCATATATATACACAAGCAGATAGAGAAGCTTAAAACTGAAGACATCAGAAATTATTTTGAACGTTTCTAAAATTAAAATTGATATCTTCCTATCTTAGTAGTTTCTTACCGCGAATGGACTATCTATAAAAACATTATGTAACATAAAAAAGCAAGTAAAAAACAGCAGCCAGATAAGTTTTAATGCATTGGCACATCCTTACAAACAACTATGTAGTACTCCAGAATCTTTGAAATCTGCATCTGTCCACAAAGATTAGAGTGAAAACACTTTATTAAACCATGGTTAAGGTTATGTTATTCAAAAGTTAAAAGTACTCTTTGCATGAAAACTGTTCCATGATTCTTTAGGTTCATATTTCCAAGAAACACTCAAAATGGCCTTTTTTGCAAATAACTTAGAGTTAGCCACATCAGAATCGGCCAGATTAAGCTAAATCATCTTTTGATATCTAACGTGTTACAATTCCAAAGCAATTCCCTGGCAGAGACAAATAGTTAAAGTCCAGGAAATTCACATGCATTCCCAGTGGCAGCAGATTTTCAGGGCAGAGAGAATGAGAAATAAAAAATTCTTATTTGTGTTTCTTCCAACTTCTTGCCATGTTTCCTCATCCTAGCCAGAACTGCATTGCTAAAGATTCCACAGTGGCCAGTGAAAGGATGAATGGAATTTAGTTCTCTTTTGTGAGCTGTGTGAGGAAAGAAAAAGGACACAGTAAAGCTTTTATTGACCCAACTCCAAATCCAGTGTGTCTGACTAGGAAATTGTTCATTCAGATGGAAGCCAAAAAGGTGTTTATGCCTCAATGTGGCTGAGACAGCAAAATCAATTCACAAAACAACAGATCTGTTTAGTAAGGATCCAAATGAAGAAAACGTACCTAAATCAATAAATAATATACATAATAAGGCATTTATATGGCATAAGATTTTATTAAAGTGTCAAGAAATGAAAAAATTCATCAACCTCTACAAGTACTGGTTTTTCACAGGCCAGAAGGCCTAAGTGATTTTTAAAATTTAAACAAAGTACTTTTAAAGGGCAGAAAGTCTTACACACTTTCTCACTGCTTTCCATGTAGAAATGATTTTGCCCTGATTTATACCCTGCTTGCAGAACACCTATAAAGCAACAAAATCTCAAAACATTAAACTCTTTCATATTAGCCTTCTAGTCATGACCCTGGGATTTTTGCTGCCTAGAACTTTACAGCTCAAGAGCACAGCATAAAATTGATGATCAGCTCTATAATATTTGGCTGCATAAGTGGCCTTTTAAAGTCAAGGCTGTATGTGAATATGCTTCCAGTCCAACATTTTTCTCTTAGAACATCAGTATTCTTAAGCATGGAGACTTAAACTGCTCCATGGACAATTTATTTAGTCAACAATTTATCTGTCTTTTCCCTGAATAACAAAGAAAACTCAGGGTGAAGTGATACCTTTTTAAAGTATCTGAGTTAAGGGAATGGATCCAAGTAACAGAGAGGTATAAAGTATCCCACTCTTCATGCTTGGTATTTTCTGGTTGTTGTGAGTTTTAATGCAACTATTTTCTTATTTTTCAATACTAATTTGTGTAGCAGAGCATGAATTTAGCATACTTAGTCTTCATTTAGGATGTAATTGCAAAATGTTTTATCAGTAATGTGTAAGACAGGATGCACGTGTTCAGAGAGAAGCATGAAACAGCTCCTGTTTTAAAAAAAAAATGGAAGGGGTGGAATGATGAACTTTGGTAATTTTTTTCCCTTACAGCAGGGTCAACATCCTTATCTTCTCACATGCCTTCTTATTTGTGTTCCTGCACTCCTCCCCATCTGTGGCAGAGATGATCTTTGGAATTTCCACATCTTCCCAAACAGTTATTTGTTCCCAGAACTCCACCTTTTCCTCCACCCTTTTTTTCCAATTTTATAACCATAAATTACATCTGATTTCTTTGATGCTGCCTTGTGGAGGTGGTAGACTTTTTGATTCATATTGGACTGAACACTAAATTATTTTGAAAACAAGAAGAGCAGAATGTCTTGAAAACAGGAAAACTTCATGGAATAGATGACAGTGGTTATAAAACCTATTCAAGAAATATAGTGTGATGGACTTGCATCAACTTGATGGAAATTATCCTCCCTTGGGTGGGATGGAATAAAACAAATTGAATTATCACAGTGTACAACATAGACACACTGTTCTGAGAGTAGTGTGCACTTTTGCATTTTACTCAGAGAAAGAAGGTTCACCTCAACCTTTCATAAAGTCTCTAACTGCTATTACAAGCAGTTCAGACAACAATCTGATTGCTTCAAGTCATCATAAAAAAAGAACAATGATCTAGTCCGTAAATTGAGGGTCACACCAGCAAACTTCCTGACAGAAGATGGAGGGGAGAGAATAAACAGTGGACATTTGCGCATCACACAAATTTTCTGTGGAAAGCCTGCATAATTGAATGGAAATGTGATGAATTTATTAATTTATTCATTAGGAAAAGGATAACAAGCATTGTCAACTCAATCATACTCAGTTGATGTTGCCTGATGGAGATTTTCCAGAAAAAAACCAAAAAACCCCAACAAAATCAGGCTGGAGAAGTAGAAACAGTGTCATTCTCCTCTGAAACTTATCCGAAAGCAGACTTCTTCATGTGCTATCCTTTAATTTAGTGATGCACAAAAATATATATATTTTTTAATAGCAATTAAACTCCTCTTGAGATAAGCTGAATCTTGGTCATTGATTTCAGCTTTCCTGAACTTGTCCTGTGCTAACTGTTTCATACAGCAAAATTTTGTTTGTACTATTGCCCAGCATTTTCAATTCCCCCTTTTTGAAACCCTTTAATGCATTTAGTTATTTTAATTTCTGTGTCACTGTAAACTTAAATTTTGGTGTCATTTTTATTATTGTACAAAATAATATATAGTGTGCAAAGCTGCATTTCTCCTATTTGATCCATAAAGCCCACTAAAAGAAAGAGTTTTATTGCAAAAATTTCACTGGGAGTATATAGTCTGAGTACTGTGGAACAGGAAAGGACCACACACCTCAGTGACTTAAGTCCGTGTTATTAAACATTATAAAATGTCATCATATTTATTATAATAGATTAGAAATGAGAATAAAACTAGTTGTTTTCACATCACTACGGTTAGATTACTCTTCTGGAGCCATATTTCTCTGAGGCAATTCAGGAACAGTACAAGGTAGTTGTTAGGTCATGTAGAAAGAAAATTAGAAAGGCAAAAGCTTGGCTAGAACTCAATCTGGTCACTGCTGTGAAAGATAATAAGAGGGGTTTTATAAACACCTTAACAAAAAAAAGGAGGGACAAGGAAAAGCTGCGTCCTTTATTGGATGCAGAGGGTAATACTGTAACCAAGGATGATGGAAAAGGCTGAGGTACTTAGTGCCTTCTTTGCCTCAGTGTTCAGCAGAAAGATCAGTGATCCTCAGAGCAGTCAGAGCTCTGAGTCGGTAGATGGGGCAGGAAGCAGAAGAAACCCCTGGCAATCCAGGGGGAGGTGGTTAGTGACCTACTGCACCACTTAAATGCTCACAAGTCTATGGGACCGGGTGGGATTCGCCTGGGGGCACTGAGGGAGCTGGCAGAGGAGCTGACCAAGCCACTGTCCATCATTTCTCATCAGTCCTGGCTGACTGGGGAGCTCCCAGATGACCAGAGACTGGCCAGTGTGACACTCATGCACCAGAAGGGTCAGAAGGACAATCTGGGGAACTCCAGGTCTGTCAGCCTGACTTCAGTCTGTGGAAAGTCAAAGAGAAGATAATTTTGAGTGTCATCATGCAATACATGCAGCACAACCAGGGGACCAGGCTCAGCCAGGATGGATTTAGGAAAGGCAGATCGTGCCTGACCAACCTGATCTGATTCATCCTCTGTATATGTTTTCTAATTCCTTTCTCCCCTTTTCAGTCAATTCCTTTCAATTGCTCATTTAATGAGCTGTTTTACACTGCTGTTTCTCTCAGCCATCATTGCTTTATTTTTTTCTGATCCATGTGACTCACGGTAAAGTGTTTTGTGACCATGTGTACTGAAGTTGGACAATAAAAAAAAAAAGCTGAAATGTAATCTTATTATGTAAACTTGCTCAAGCACCACCTTCTTCCACTAATAATGTTGGGTTTCATGTTATATAAGTAAGGACAATAATTTTTTAGACTTCATAATCCTTCTTTATGATGTATTAACTGTATTAGATTAGACACAAAATTCTGTTTTTTCATTTTGTGAAATGTCATTAACTACAGTTTTTGGTTCAGTTTTTCAGGTTTGGGGGGTTTTTGTTCCTTTTTTTTTATTAAGGGGGTTTTTAAAATACCTCTGGTAAGGGAAATAAACAAGGTCTTTGTCAATTCATGACATAATAATATGAGCTTAAGCTTTACTGAATAACTATTTTGGAATGCCTGAATTCAGTTGAATACAATCTTTACAGAGAGTTTGGTGTAATTATTTAATTAATGGAAATGAAGTATTGCAACACTGAAGGGTTTGAATAGGTGTTGAAGAACACTGTGGGTTAGCCCCATGGCTTGGCTGCAGCTCAGGGTAATTCACATATTTGAATAATGAAATGGTGAATTTTCATTGTTTGTCTCCTTTTTCCTTTTTTTCAGCTTTGTAACATGATGGAACCAAAGGAAGCTGTCTTCTGCCAGACAGTAAGAACCTAGGTTGCTGGGACAACACGTTGACCGCAAAAAACCATTAAAAGGTGGCTCATTTCCAAGTCACCATTTTTGAGCATTTGGGGGTTTTTCACGTTTTCATAGAAAAGACACCAGCAAAAACAGCTTGTGGTAGGTTTTGTAATCAATAAACATGTTTTTTTGTAGGGATTATGAATCAGAAATTAATGCTAAGCAGGTGAGAAATGCACACCAGTATTTCTCAATTTTAGAAATATGAAAATCTCGGGAAGAAGTACATAAAAGTTTTAAAGTCCTTATTTAAAAAGCATCTGCTTAACTAAGAATTGGTTGCTAGGATTTACAGGGATTGTCACAAAGTTGTTCCCAAATCTGCTTCACTGAAATGCTAACTGGGTGAAAAACATGTTCTTAATGTTAAATGGGCTGCATAGGATTAAGTTGCACACTTTCCATTGAATCAAATGAGACCTGGGTAGTTAAATTTGAGTTAAGTCCTTTGGAAACACACACTGTGCACCATGAGTACAGCAAGGTTTCAAGCACAGAAGAAAAGCTTTTGTTTTTTAGTAACAAAAATGTGACTCAGCAAAAGCAAAATACAAAAAGCTCCCCAAAACCTCCCAAACAAAACAAACCCCCAAAACCAAAAGCCCACCAACCAACCAAAACAAAACAAAACACCAAAACCAAAAAAACCAACAAAAACAAAAAAAACCCCAAAACAAAAAAACCCAACCAACAAAAAAACCCCAAAAACAAAAACAAAAAAGAAAAAAAAATCCCCAAAAAGACAAAAAAACCCCACACCAGAAACTCCCAGAAACCATCGTGACTCTATAGCATCTCAAAATACGTGACCCTCCTCTTGTATGAGACCAACAGAGTGTATTGACAGTAATGATGCTATGGTGCTTGAAGAAGATAAAGCCCATTATGTTGAGGCGTTGACCAGCATTCATTTCTTCATGCTAAAGTTAATCTACTAGAGACAATGTGATGTTTTTAGAGGCGGAGATCTTTCTTAGATTGTAACACAGCACAATGTCAGTGACTTTTCTGAGTCTGGTAAAGACCCAAAGACTGTATTTCAAGATGCTTCCTGTCTAATTTAAATGCCTGTCTCTTAGTACATTGCTGGAAAACAGAAGGAAATGCCAGACGAATATATCCACTTGGAGGCTGTTTGCTGAGTGCATTTCATCCAACACTCCACATCCTATGGGGAAAGGGCATTAGGCGCTTGCCTGTTAGCTTAAGGGGTTAGAGCACTAGCCAGAAAAGCTGGAGCTGGGATTAAAGGCGAGTAAACTCAGCATCCAGCAGAGCAGGAATCCTCATTGTGGTCACACACACACCCCAAACAAGAGAGTAATCAAGATCATCGATAGAGGAAAAAAATTACTCTCTCAAAAAGTCAGTCTTCTTCCCTTCTGTAAACAGAGATCATTTAATCTACGTGGAAAGAAGACCCCATCACTATGTGTCTGTTAAGAGAAACAGATTAGGCTAAACAAAGGTGACAGTTTTTGCAATGAGCTGGAGTATGTTGCCTGTGAGATTCTACTGATCAGGTTATGTGATTCTGTTGCTCACAAACATCACAGGTTCCAGCTTTACTAGTTGCTATGCAGCATGGAGGTTCTGATGTCCTGGGAATGTGCCAAGGGAATGTGCCCCTGCCCTACAATGTCAACATACTGGGATCCCTAACTCTGATACGAGATATGCAAGTGTTTAGGTCTGCAGAGATACATGCCAAGGAAGTAGGAGCAACTGGATGTGTAAACACAAGAGTTCAGCCCAAGTGCATGTTGGACCCCCGCCTGTGTGTTAGGAGGTCCCATCCGCAGGGAACCATCTTATGGAAAAGATTTTTACTTATGACAGGTCAGCAAATTTCAATGGACAAGTACTCCATGCTAATATTTCTAGACCCAGTTCCAAATGGAAGAAATTCTTCATGTGGTTTGGGGATTTAAATTTGATAGCCTGTTTCTTGAGCAGACTCTAGTGGGTTTCTTGTATTGGACATGTGAGTGCTCACTGATTCATTTCTACAATTGTGCAATTCACAGAAGTGTCTGTTTTGTTAATCCTGCTGGGACTTGATTCTGAACAGTTCAGCAGTTCAGACTTGTACAGTTCTGGCCACCAGGAAAAAAATGGGAATTTTCATTTGCTCAAGTGCTTAGTGGTCTAACCAGGAATATCATGAGTAACAGGACAACTGAAGGTTAGACTTAAAAGAATAGAAATGCATTTACATGTTTAAGGTCATACCCACCACAGAATGTAGTGCAGTTTTGAAACCCTCAAAATTAATTCAGACTCAGGCAGTTAACAGTGCATAAATGCCATCACTGTGCTTTCAAATCAAAATTCTTATGCAAAGCCAGCAGAGATGTCACTGCAGTGCACCTTTCCCTAGTTTCCACTGTTAGCCTATGTGGAGCTAGAGCTGGTATCTTTGCAACAAAACACATGGATCACAAAGAAATACTGTGAATAATTCAAAAAGTAAACTGGAGCTCCCTGTCTGCCTGCTTGTGCTTTCAACATAAATTAATTTTACACTCTAATTGGATTAAAAAACTAAACATATTTTCCATTATGATCTTTGTATCTTTTCCATAAAACTGTGCTGTGGTTTTGTTTGTTTTGGTTTTTTTTTTGTTTGTTTGTTTGTTTTTGAGCGGGGGAATAAACATAATTTTATCTAATCATATACCTAATTAATTTACTGATACTAATCATTCTACAAACATTAGTTGGTATTAAGAGTGTAGGTAAATGTTGAAGAACAATCAAGAATTTATGGTTATTAATGTGGGATTATAATTTGTGAGAGAGTGGGCTTCCTAGTGATTCCACAAGCTCAGGAGGCTGCAGAACTTTTTATAGAGTTTTGTAAAAGGGGAGACTGAAGCTATGAGAAATGCTTGTCTGACTGTGAGGTATCTCCCTTTTGCTGTGGGGCCTTTGTATGAGAAGTGAAAAACTTAAACAATCCAGCTGGATTCTTACTGCCATGAAATTGCTGCCACCATTGGTTAGATGAGGTGAAAGTTGCTAAGCATAGAGGTGTCTGGCAGAAGAGCAAATGGTCCTTCAACCCTTGTGATTTATAAGTCAATGACAGTATGAAACTGAGCTTCTGATCGTGTTCATCAAGCTGAGGAGGAAACAACCAATTCAGATCAACTGACTGAACTAAGAAGTGTACTATACAGGCAGAACAGACATTGAAATAAATTCTCTCTCAAAATACTATCAAGAGTGAAACCTTATCAGGAGAGCAACATTTAACAAAACCTGTATGAAGAAGCAGTCGTCTTAGGTGTTGCACTGAAATCATACTTCTGAGCATCTCAGCATCATTTTCTTCTGAGATGAAAACTCCTCCTTAAATTCTTCATACTTGGGAAAAAGTTTACCAGGACTACAATCCTCTTAAGTACATTTAATTACTAGATCAGCTAGGATTTCCTGCTTAGCAGGAGTAGTTGTACACACACACCCATCAGCCATGCTCCAGTTTCATAGTGAGGTGGGATTTGGGCACTTTTGTCTATGTGTTCTGGAATCACGGAATCACAGAATAGGTAAAGTTGGAAGAGACCACTGGAGGTCATCTAGTCCAATTCCCTGCTCATGCAGGATCTCCAAGAGCACTGTTACCCAGGATTTTGTTGAGATGACTTTCGAATATCTCCAGAGATATTAAAAATATAAGAAGTACAAGGCAATTTGATAAAACTGTGTTTCAGTGTGTGTCCTGAAAAGGGGACCAGAACCAGAAATGGAATAAAATAGGCATAAGTAGGTAAATGTAGACACATTTAAGGAGACTAATTTGTTAAGTGGGCTTAATAATTTTCTTGCAGTCTTGTCCATATTGCCTTTGGAAGTGAACAGTCCAAGGCAGGGATTGGAGAGAGGACTCTGGTGTGGCAGTTTGAATAATTAGGCATCTTCTTCTCTGAGCTGTGGTGTTTTAGCAACATTGGAAGCAGAGAAGGAGGACTGGTTGGCCTGTGTACATCCATGAAGGATGAAAGATGATACTGGTACTACACCAGCAGTATAGCATGAGTGTTTGTGTAGTACTCTCCATGATGGCGTAGATCTATAGGTACTGTTGTGATATTGCTGTATTGCTTATCTGTGAAGCAGCTCCTATAAGAGCTGTGGGAAACAGATTTATCTGGGTTTATCAGACCAATATGGGAGATTCGGACACAAATCTTAGCAGACTTAATATATACCCAAAAATATTGTTGCTGGATTAAATGTGAAAGTCTCAGCAGATTCACAGTTTTATGAAGTCCTTTAGGTTTGGGGGTTTTTTTAAGTTTTATAAAACTATTTTTTAATCTAAGTGTTGTCACTGAAAATGTTCATTTTTTCTTGTGTGTCAGATACAGTTATCTCACTTTATATTCCTATTTTGTCCTTGAACCAGGACTCAGATTAAGTATGGCTTTCTAACTTTTTTTCCTCTGATTTTTTTTTTTTGTTAATATCTCAGGATTTTCATTTTGAATTATTTCAATATGCTCTTTTCTTTTAAAACCACAGAAAAAAACCCTGCTAAACTGTTTAAAAACATTTGGGTATCCTTTTTTGTTGTTTTCTTTCAGTAGACCTGAGTCTGTATTAAACAAATGAATATGAAAGAGAAACAAAATCACATTTGTCGCAAGTGGAAATGAATGTACTGAAAGTTAGCTCTTCAGCTTCCGTAGTCATTCTGAGAACTGGTTGCATGGCATATTTCAAGAATTGTTTCTAAGTTGTATTGTGAGTCTTATCTTTTAGTGTCTTTTAGGTAAAATCCTCTGTTAGTTGAGCTCAGTATCACAAGAGAAGTGTTGATGTACATCATAGCTTTTCATCAGTGAAAAGATGCTTATTTGTTTCTGCCCTTTAGAACATGTTATCACAGTGCTATCGCAGCACTGGCACTGGATATAGGTAATGGTAGGATTTGGGAGCAATTAAAATTCCAAGTTATACTGTTACATAATGACAGAAACAAAATCCAGAAACATAATGCACCCACAGTGCGACGTTGTAACTGAAAACCAGAAAGCATCAAAAACTCTCTCTCTTCCTCTTCTGGCATCACTTGGTATAGTCCTTACAACATTATCTGTGCCATAGTATCACTCTGGCTGTTACACTGAGGAATAGTTTCCCCTGGGCTAGGCTGGATAATATGCATATGAAGACACAGAAACTGCTGAGATGTCATGCTGGTGAACTATGAACTAAAAAGGAAGAAACTTTTCACAGAGTTTCAAAGGAAGAAAACCTGTATGAGTGAGCTGGAAATGTTGATAGGAACACACAGACATCACAGCTGATCAGTATCAACAAAGCTTAGTATGCTCAGGGCAAAATAGTGTCAAGGCTATGAAAATTTAACGTCTAGTTTGCAAATTGGATGAGAAATATAATTTTCTCTTATTATTCTAGGTTAATGGATACCAAATGAATAAGTAAACTAAAATGCATTCTCTTAATACAGATTTTTTCAATCATAATTTTAAAACATCCTGTGATCAATCTGCAACCAGTTCTTACACATAATTAACACTGTATCTGTAGTTACTAAAAAACCTCTTGTGTTCAGCACACAAAATAGGAAACAAGGGCAAATGAAAACATTTATTGCTGTAGGTTTCCCTGACTAGCAACTCAGAGAGACACTAGACTGTGATGAAGGCACTTCAAAAATGAGATAAGTTAAATTATGCTTGTGTGCAATTTACTGGACTTCATGTACCATATATGAACATCATAATCAGATTCTGATAGAATGTATCTGATAAAATACAGATGACTTAGAACTTCAGAGATCAATTCCTTTCATTCTAATGCACATTTCTAAGATAGATCAACAAAATCATTCCCTAAGAGTGCTCATTTCTTCCACTGCCAGTAAAGTTTTTCATACGCAGTAACTGGCTCACATACTGACATCGAAATTTTAGTTGTCTAATGTTAGGCGAGATAAATCTAGCACTCCTCCCCTCCTTACTTAGATACTGCAATTGAATTTTAAAATTTGGATGGCTCTAAAGATCCATCCTAGATTGTGCTCTCTTTTTCATTCTTAGTTTCATTTAGACTATATTTGGACTATAAGGAATTCCCTTATATTTACCTCAGATGAGGGACAGAAAAGTCAGGTGTAACAAATATAGCTGAAGGTAATATAGATAAAGAGAGGGTTTCAAGATTTTTATCAGGAGTAGAAAGAGAAGAGGAATATACAGAGTATTAAGATAGAAGAAAGAAGAGCAAAAGAAAAGAAATTTATGAATAACAAAAATAATGAATGAGCAATGTTTTGTCTGTCATATACCCAAATAATTCTAGTCATTGTTTATACTCATAATTTTAACAAAAATTAAGTATGTACTATATATAAAAGACAAAATATTTTCTTGAATGTTGCTGTTTGCAGTTGCATACTGATCTGATGTTTTGCTACTTTGAGAAGAATGGAGACCAGAACTTGAAAACAGAACCACAACCATCAGTGCATTACAAAGCTGACATACAGTCAGTCCTTTAAAGTGCAAAAGTTTTAATCCAATGTACATAGTGGCTTTGTAGTTATATAGTTTCCATGAATCAAAGTCTTCCTTTACACTATATTGGTTTACTTATTATCAGCTTAGTTTTCTGTCTTTTGTTTCCTTTATCAAATGGGTGGACTTAATACATCTCAGCATAGGCATGACACGCACTGAAATAATTTGCTTTTTATTTTAGGGATTGGGCCCGAACTCTGAATCACTACACAATGAAGGGATTATACATTAAAAAGGACTGTATGCAATCAAGAAGAAATTTTAATTAATCATAAATAGAACTGGTTTTGTGGAAATAATTTGACCTGACAGTTTAAGGTTTGATCAGCACATCACAGAGATTAAAAATACTTTTGACTTGAACAGACAGAGTCCCAGAGAGTCACTGCAGCCTGAAATACTTCAGGAAAGCTAGTGTGTACAGATCACACAATGTCAATGTTTCTCTTAGTGCTTCCATTCCATTAGGAACCAATGCGGGACTCTTTTAACTTCCGAGAAATCTTCCAATATCATGCAGTCCTGGTCAATGCTGAAACAACAGAGATTACAAGACATCAAACTACAATCTTTTATCCCATGTTCTGTGTGTATAAAACAAGGAGTCAGCTTCCCTTTGAAGTACTAATTGACTGTCTGTACCAATCAGCACCTAATCCCTTTCCTGAATGCATTTAGGTCTCCACAGTAACTGAGCTGGCCTTCTCTGGGGTCTAGGCTGGAAAGCACTTACAGTAAATGTGTATGTGCCTTTATAGAAACTGATCTCAGTCTAAGAAATCCTTCCAAAAAGCAACTAGACCTCACAATTCATGATTAAGTTTAACAGCAAGTAGATGAATAAAAGTTAGAAGAAAAAAATTTTGGAGGCAGTACATTAAAAATTAGCAGTGAAAAAAAGGCATCTGATATTTTGGGGGGTTTTTGGGTTTTTTTACTGCTCCTTTAACACAGGTTATCCAGGAGCAGTGGGCACCAGAGATTACTGATTGTTCTGGGTCATTACAAATAAGGTTGGAGATACTATCACAAAGAATTTGCTTGATACTGTCAGGCACAGCTCCAATGACTACCTTGCTCATTACAAGAATTGTTAGTACAAGAACTTGCAGATGCATTTTACCCATTGCTGGGAGCACAAGCCACACACAAGTGATCATTTAGAGCTCATAGCCTCAAAGTCTAGCCAGGCAGCTGAAGTAATTTGCACTTATTTGATTGCAATCTCTTCCCCTCCCATGAAATAGAGATCAGGAAGGAGCCCACTCAGAATGTCAGTTTGTAATATGTAAAAGAGGAATGAAAAGGACATAGTAAAGGGAATTCGAGGGACATTCTCCAGCAAGTACTCTCTCTGTGAATTAGGAGAGAAAAATGCCATAGGTCACAGTAAAGAACCAAAACCGCAGGACTTCAGATGCCCTGTAAAAACCAGCCATTCATGTAGGAAGCACTCTTATGAGCAGTAAAAGTTTAGACCTAATGAACACTGACTATTCAGAAAATGTTTTCTTTTCTTTGAGTAGAGCAGTAGAAGCATTTATATTTTAGGAGTGGGATAAGATTTTTCTATACCAGAAATGCTTTTTGAAAGAATGAATACTTCCTCAAAAAGAAATAATAAACTAGTTAGTATTAATTCCCAGCAGGTAGCATTTATGCTCAATATTTACCTCTTTACCTAAAATAGCAACACAATATTCTGTATCTTCTTTTCTTTATGTTCTGTATTGTTAAATTATTAACCTTTCAGATCTGTGGATTTAAGACAGGAAGGTTTTATTTTCTTTCACATGGGACATGTAATATAACCACATTTTCTTATAAGGAAGAGGACCTGCTCTACCGTGTCTGGTAAACAAATAGCTTGGATCTAAGATAGAAAATTATAAATATACAATGCAACTGTCAGTAGAATTCTTACCTTTGTTAGACTTCAGTGTCCAGCAGTTGACATGCTTGGCTGGAAAAGTTTTTCTATCAAGTATAATCATCATTTGTGTTGACTGAA
This sequence comes from Origma solitaria, assembly GCA_013397895.1. Classification (NCBI taxonomy): domain Eukaryota; kingdom Metazoa; phylum Chordata; class Aves; order Passeriformes; family Acanthizidae; genus Origma; species Origma solitaria. The sequence continues at coordinate 21,618 of VZRL01006557.1, forward strand.
AATTTCTGCAATTGCTCACTGCTTTAAATGCTTCTGTTTTGGGGGTATGTCTCTTGCTATACCATAGGGAAAAGTTCAGTTATTAGGAAACAACATTTTCTAGAAAAATGATTCTAGAAGTGTCCTTTCAAAAATCTCTTCCAGCTTTTGATTATACAGCCAACACAGTTCAATTAAATGTTAACTGAAATAAGAAAATTGCTTCTTATTACACAATTATTTTAAAGAGGCATGTCATGGTTTCTAATTACTTTTTTTTTTTTCTTTATAGAAAGCACAGTTCTTAAAAAGGAATTTGATTTGTTGGTCTCTTGGGTGGTCACTTAAAACAGGCCTCTTCATATCACTGGAATTGCCATAAAGACAGATCATGTAGCTCTGTAATAAGGAGGTCAAGACAGAGGGGACTGTAGAAAAATAAACAAATCAAACAAAGAAAACAAGTCCACTTGTGCTACAGCTGCTTACACCTTAGCAGGTTTTTTCCCTCTGCTCCTCACTGAGCAGCAACTCCCCAGTGCTAATCCATGTGACTGTTTCTTCCCCTTTCAGGAACTATCCAAACTGTCTGTTTAGAGAATATGAAGTCTAAAGCCTGTCCCCTGCTGTCATGTCCACCTTGCCCTGACCCTGACACTGTGTTATGGCTCTACTCACAGTTAGTTTAGGAGGAGAATTTGGAACTACTCCTCTTGTGACAGAAGAGGTTTAATCTATAGAAGGAAAGTCCAGCCAGCGGAAGAGCGAGCACCCAATGAGGAGTAGGTCTACAGACCTACTGTCTTTGGCTCATTTACTCTAAATGCCAGAGCTTTGGTATTTCTGACTGACTTTTCTGATAGTTTTATCAAGGAGGGGATACCTCTGTTCTTGGAAAAGCAGTAGAGGGGAGGACTGACTACAGGTGTGCTCCAACAATGGATATTTCTGATTCCTACCCTGAACCATGTCTTTGTCAGAACAGCATTAGGTGAGTCCTCATCTTTCTTATCTGCCCCAATCCTTCATTGATTGTATTTCTCTGGGGATTGGGCAAAGCAATTGGGGTTTGCTCAGATGAACTGAATACAAGACCACCTTCATATTTTCTATGGCAACCCAAACATTTTTTTTAAAAAGTCATAATCTCTGACATAAGGTTTTTTTTTTTTTTAATCAAAGGTATTTAATTAGAAATCTTATAAAAGAAGAGAGAGAAGTTCTGGTAACAGCAATAAGAAGTGCATCACTCTGCCCTGACTTACAAGACAGACTACCAAAATGGCATTATGGATAAAAGAGTAGAGGGATTTATAGAAAGGAACAGTTCACAGTTTGGATTAGAATGGGTCTAAGGTTAGTCAGAAGACTGCTGGGCTTTAGGCATTGAATCACATCTTGTAATATAAAGGAAGTGAATGAATCCAGAAGAGCTTGAGATAAAATAGCTAGAGTAAAATTAAAGAAAATCAGACCTTAGTTTATTGCTTGAGGAATTTATCTTATAATTGCTAAGTGAAAAATCATAACATTTTACAGTGAGAACTGCCCACTATGAATTGTTTCCTTGAGTAGTGTTCTTAACGATTTCAGTAGGATTAAGGTACTTCTAACCAGTGGTAAATAGTAAAACTCAGTTTCTGATACAGTCACATATAGCTCATGTGTTTTGTAGCTTAGTATTTTATTTCTTCACAGCAAGCAAGTAATCAGCAGCATTTCACAGAGTTATTTTCATTTCTACTTCTTTGACTATTGTGTAATTTTCTCCTTCACTTATACTGTAGCTCATAAAAGACAGTACATCATTACTCAAAGTAATGTACCTGAGTTTGGCTCTGCTAAGAAGCACAATAGCTTTACATTCCTCATCATTTGGATTGAAAGAGTGCTTGTATTCCTTGTGCCACAGGAAGAAGGCCTGTATTTATTATTAATTGTTTTCTGCTTGTTACTAATCTTGGTTTGAATCAGAAAAGCTGACTTCCTGTGAATGCATTAAGAGTGATATGAAGGGTTCACTAATCAGTGCTTTATAAAATACCATTAGTAATTTACATGCTTTAAGAATGCACCCATATCCCTTCCAGGAAATATGCCAAATAGTATCTATGAGACCTGTTAAATATTTTATCAGCAAGAAATAATTTAAGTCACCAAATGGATTCCGGCTCTTGGTGTCATGCTGGGTGACGTGTGGGTCTGGCATACTTAGCAACAGACCGTATTGGTCCTCAGATAAGGAGGTAAAGTACGAGTCAGTCCTGGATATCACTCAGCCAAGAAGACACTATGCATGTTGGGGTGTTCAGAAGATATTAGAGCATTAAATTATGGGTAGAGAAGGGAGACATTACCTCTCTGGTAGGTTTAGAGAAAGGTCAATGAATTGGAGGAGGCAGTCAGAGCCTCAGGTAGTCTCATATAGGAGACACAGCAAGCATATTCCACATGATGTGTGGCTTGGTTTCAGTTTTCCTCTCCAAATTTGCTGAAAAACAGTGACAGGACAGACACATTTTGCATATTAGCTTCCTTCAGGGTGGTGTCAGCAGTTTAAAGTAGTAGGTAGTTAACTCTCTGGCAAGGCAACCTCTTGAGAAAGGCACTATGTGAAAATCGTGGTGCAAATGATCAGCCCTGGGTATTGCAGAGCCACACTGAGCTGTGCACATGTGTCTACGCTGCTGTCAGGGAAAACAGTGCAAAGGAGTTAGGAAGTACACTTCTTATCTCACATGCTGCTGTACTCTTATGCACGCCATGCTTTTTTTCTTAGAAAGAAACCTTTTTCTAAAGGAAACATCCATCATTACATTGTATATAGAGATCAACAGGTTTTGCATTCCTTGTGGTGTTATCATGCCCTTTCATCAGCTAACCAGTTAATTTACACCACCACAGCCTTCCTGTTACAGATAGAAGGAAGGATTTGATGCAACCTGAAACCCTAACTCATTACCCAACAGAGGGTCACTGCATTTTATAATAAAATGCATAAAAGCGTTTTAATGGAAACCTTCCCTGCAGCTGGAGAACATCATTCTGTTTGAAGAATTTCTGGTAAACAGGCATTTTCCAAAACATAAACATTTGGGTTTTAAATGAATATTTATTCTGTTTCACTCTACATTTATTTGTAAAAAGGAAATGTCTGTATAAATAGATGATTAAGATCTAGAGTGCATATTACCAAAGAGGGATTGTAGCTTATTCCTGATCCCTGTAGGAAGAAAACATTCTGAACCTGTGATGGTCAAAGGAAACAAAATACTGAAAGCTGCTTTTAGTAGATTTAGAATGGAAGAGTGTACTGTTGCACGTTCAGAACTTTAAGTACTTCTGACTTTTTACAGCACACAGAACACATGCATAATCACAGAGAAACAGACAGAATAATTTGTAAAGCTGAAAAGTTCGTATGTGCCCAGAGATGGCTTGGGGACTAGCATGTAAAGTAGGAGAAAGGAAATAAATCTTCCTTGCATGTTATTTAATGCCCTTAGTTATTCCTCATGCTCTCCTGGAATATAAAAACAGGAGCTAACCTTCTCATTCAGCAAGGCATTTAACATCGCTTTAGCTGCATAAGCTGTCTCACATATGCTTTTAAATTTGTTTGCAGTATTCCTCTCTTTAAATATTGGATGGTAAGTTGATGCTTTAACTAAGACAAAGCCAAAGTTTTGACTCACTTCTGGCCTTTGTGCAGTGAAGGGAGTTGCCGGTGGTGAAGACACCTGAGGTGATCATTAAATTGAAAATCTCGTTGTCAGAATGTGCTGACTGGAAAACTCTGATTTGCACTTCCAAGTCCCTCCTTTTGCTTTTCTCAAGTCAGCCAAACTGTAAAAATAAAGCTTCCTTCTGTAAATCTTATTTCAGCGAGTTTTAAAACAGCAGAATAGACTTTTGTTGTCATAAATAGTTATATATTCTATTAAATAAAAAATCTGTGTTTGGATAATCACACAGATGGCCAGAAGATATCAGTGAGTCGAGTTCAGTATTGATATATTTTGGATAGACATGCTTACATCAGGGATGTGGTAATTTTCAATTATTCTGCATACTTTTTTGAGGGTAAACTTTGTTCTTATGTGCAAATTCATCACAGAATCTAAAAGCAAAAGCTGTGAGATTCTGATTTCCACCCCCTCTGCCCCTCACCCTATCCATAAATAACACCAGGTACACACGTAAACATGAACCAAATACAATTTTTCCCCATAACTTACACTTACATAGAAATTTTCAAGAGGAAATGTAACATATCAAAATAATAAGGTGATTATTGCTCTTAGAGAGGGCAGGTATCCTGACTTTGTATTAATTTCTTCCTGTTGTTCCTTTGGACTTGATTGTTGGAGTGCAGATTATTTGTAATCATCTGTATTGTAGGTTAGCCTAATAACAAGAAGATCCTGTGTAGCTCTGTATGACTCCTGTCTGATTCCTCTTGCTGAAGTTTCCATTACCCCCTTGAAAGTTTTCAGGAATGGTATGCGATACCACATGTAGAGTTTTTCAGAAGTTATTCTCAAATTCAAATGAAACAAACAGTTCCAATAAGATTAAAATACCTAGGAAGAATGGGTTTAAAAAAAAAAACAAACCTATTGTTTTATAGGGGTCTGCAAACTGCTGAAGAAATAATTCAGAACATGAATTTCTTGCTTTATTGTGTTGTACTTTGCAAAATAAGCGGGATTAGGGATGGACTCAGAACATTTTTTCCTTGATCCTTTTTTTGTATAATACATATTTAACATGTTTGACTTGAATGGCCTTTTTATGTTAATGGTTCAGAGGCTTTACTGGAATGTTTGCAGGAAGGTATCACTATTGGATTCTGTGGTTATTTTCTTTATATCCATTAAATTGCTGTACTCTTAAGTTGTAATAGAGTAATATCTGAACAATTTCTTTGTTCAGTGCTCAAATCTTGCTTCTTGTTCATTCTTAGCTGCTTTCTCGGAAGTCATTTAAAAACAAACTAAGACCATAATGGCCCACAGAAGGGTAAATGGGACTTAATGTCAAAATCTTCAGAATGCAAAGATATGTTTCTCTGAAAAAATATGTAGCTCTTTAAGTCCTTACCCATGTGGTTAACCTCTGTCCATCTGTGTGTTTCATCAGAGTATTTTGAATTGTTATTTTTTTGCTGAAACTATAAAAATGATTTGTTCCCTTATAAAGCAACCATCCTGTTGAATACTGCTTTAGAAATTGATTATATATGTTTATATATTCATGTGTTAATAGATACAAGTTTTCAACAAGTGGTATAATATATAATATGGTACTTAAATATATTTCCTATATAATTTTAAACTTAGAAATCAATGGATCATGAGAGAGAAAAAGGGAAATGCTGTACTACCTCCTAGATTTATCTCAACTATTTAATAGGCTATTTCCCAGCTTCCACTCTATAAAGGTCAAAGCAGGAGAAGTAATGCCTTTGCTGAAAAGAGAAGTGAACAGTACCCTTAAATAAACCTTTCACATTACTATAATTTTTAATTCTAACATATTAGAGGCTTCATCTGTATTTATATGGAAAAAGGAAGCAGGAAATAATTTTAAGCGCCTGTCTAGTTCCTGACCTTACTTAAAACATTCACCCCTTGTTTTATTTCAAACAAGCAAAACTCTCCCCTGCTCTGATCTAGCAGAGGGTAGCTTTAGGCTGTGTATATGTAGCACAGTTGATGTCACTTGGCCTGAGGGTCAGGAGTCAGCTCCTTTTACTCAGTGGCAGAAATATAGGTATGGCATAAAGTATAGAGATATAGGGGATAGAAGTATTAAGTACTGATTAGGACTCTCAAGGTCTTTAACAAACACAGCAGTAGATGGTCTTCATTGAGGCAACTTACAATATAGATATAAATTAACCTGTTGATACAGACTGAGGAACAGGATATAATATTCAGGCAGACAATGGTGTTGGTAAACCAGCTATGTAGAATTGAAAATTTTAGTGTCCTTAAGAAAAAAAAAGTGAGGGATTAAGAAGATTTAGGTTTTGCTCGACAGTACTCTTGCTATGCCTGAAGAAAAATATGGAGAGGGATAAGTACAATAATAATTTTTCCTACAGCTATTGGAAAGGTGAAAAGCTTTGGAATTATACAGAGAGTAAAACTGTACTTCCTGTTACTAAATCACAGTGTAAATTTAAGAAAGAGTTTGAGGAGCAAAGACAAGAAAAGCGCATGACTCTTGATGAGAGAGTGAAGAATGAGTCAAGGGATGTAGAGACCAGTGATGTAGTTCAAGCTATAATTTAAGTGAGGTAAGGATATTGATTTTAGCAGAAGTATTCCAGATAGTTATTAAGTTACACTGAGAGGCTTGTTATAAGTGAAAGGGAACTCATCATGTCTAGAGTCCAATTAAAATGTTATCATTGTAACAAAGATACAATAGACAGTATCAGTAGTACAGGTACATTAACATCTATGCTGTAGTATTCAGTCTATTTGACACCAATTACCAATCATGTCTTAATACAGAGCACTTCTTTCCATTGAGCCTCAGTAAAATTTAGGAGTTGCATAACAGGCAATTCTTTTCAGTTAATGAAAAAGGTTGCCATTTTTTAAGTGATTACCGAGCTTTGTTAGACTTTTACCATGCATTGTATTCATAACTACACTAAAACAGTATAGACAGAAGTCACTTAACTCCTGTTAATAGTTATTATAGCTAAGACAAACTAAACCCCATTTATAGCAGGGGAAACCCAAGCAGGTTTTGAGACCCTGATCTATTAAGTCAATAAAAAAGTTGTGGTGTTTTAACCAGTATATTAATGACTTGTTCCAGTAAAGTCAGCTTTAATTCATGTCTGTGGTTGAATTTGCCCAAAGACAGTGATGAATTCTTTGACACTAGTGTGGAAAAAAGTGAAAGAACATGATGAATGTAACTAGGATAGAAGAATGAACAGATTAATGAATGAAAGTGTTCACAAAATATCAATGAAAATATATCTGACTCTTTTCAAGCTAATGGATCAATGAGATAACTATGAAGTATAATTTTGCACTTTGGCAAAACAAAATCATGAGAAATTTCTGATGAGAACTTCAAACCAAGTGCAGGTGACAAAAAGGTGTTTTGGAGAAACTATTGAATTTTTCTAAATCGGAAAACTGGAATTGAAGTGAGTGATCTATGGCTTATGATTTTTTTTTCTTGATTTTGTACTGCTGGATTTTGTGGAAATGACACTCCTCCAAAATGTGCTCGTAATGTATGACCAAATTACTTAATATTGAAGATTCAATTGTTAATTAGATAAAAGTTCAACTTTAAGCATATATATAATTCTGCTGTCCTCATTAGATAGATTAGTAGGAACTAGTAATTTGAACCACTTTGAATTTTTTAGCAAAACATTTATCCTCAGAAAATGTTGATTCATCAAAAACTTTATTGTGGTGATGAAATTTTTCTCAAGGGTGTGTTCAGTACTCCAGACTGAAGGCAGAACTGAGACAACCACTGCTATTCTGCATTGCCATCCCAGACCAGGGCCTGGAGCACCCAAATGCTCCTGAGCTGGTTCCTCAAATGGCTGATTTAGAATAGAGACAATAAATCTGAGTCCTCTTAAGGCTCAGAACTACAGCACCAGCTACCCTTGGTTGGGTCTCCATATTTTTCTTTTCAAAATGTAATTTACTTAGAGCCTGTCTCACAGAAGAATTAATACAACTTTACCTGTGATACCTTTTTGATTGGCATGTCATATGCATATATGAACACCTTGTTACAGATTATCATCAAATCAGTGATATATTTTATAAGAAAGGGGGGATTTAATGCTAGCAGTCTTTTAACATTTCATCTGTCAGCTTCTTGATACTTAATCTAAGGAACATTTTTCATATGGCTTCAGTTCGTAAGCAGTTTTTCCATCAGCTGAGGATTTGTCTGTTGCTGTCACATTGTCTAAACTACTTGAAATGGTTGATGTAGTAACAAATGCCTTCTTCAAGTTCAAATGCTGACTACGCCTGCTGCATTATGTCTGGCAGTTTAGCAGTTTGCATTTTTAATTCCTAAAAAGTCTATCGAATTTTAGTGTGACTTCTTTAAAATATTTTATTACCTATCTTTAGTTATTTCAACTCTGTTCTGACTGATCCTTGTACTTGATTTTTCTGCTTGATTCTTTCAGTAGATCATTCAATTTTGAATAATTTTCAGAGAATTATTGAAATAATTTACTTTGTTACTTTTTTTTTTAAAGTTTATGAGACTTTGCTAACAAATTACTTCTTTTTGGCTCGGAAAATGAGACAGCTGAATTTAGTTGGTTTTATTAATATGTACCTTTGCATCTTAGTGTAAACGGACTTAAACACAATTTATTAATGAAAATGTCTAAAACTTCAGTCAATGCTTTTGACCAGCAGTTACATTTCATGAGATGAGACAGGAATCTGAACACAGAATTTGAGAAGTGGTGTCTTGGACACAGGCACTCTTAGAAAACTTCACTGCAACTAGTTTGTTTCTCCTAGATTTCCCATTGAACTTTTTTCTCCATTGAACACACCCCCGTTCCTCAACCTCTATATATCTGAACAATCCAACATCAAGTCCTTTAGAACAGGTTTTTGGCAAAAAAATTCCTGAAGTCAGAAAGGTCCTATATTAAGAAGTGGAGCTACTTTCTTAATAATTTTTTATGAGGTCTGTTTTTATTCACTGTGCTGGTTAGATATTTCAGTACTCTGTGATTTGGTATTATACTTTAATAAAATTACTATAGGTTTTCCTCCATCTCATAAAAAAAAGGAGGAAAAAAGAAAAAAAAGAGTCAAGCACAAATCATTTTGCAGAAGCACATTCAGACCTTGCTTTTGTTTTTGCAGCAGAAGCAATCTGTCTAAAATATAATAAATCACTTCCTTCACCCGCATGTCTCTGTGCATAGCTATGCGTGCTCATTCTCTTCACACTCTTTCACTTAGGAAACAGATGTTACTTGCTCCAACAGGAAGCAAAAGGTGCTAGCATGCTCACAGAGAGCAGCTTGGTATGTAGAGCTTATTATATTCCTGCAACAGTTTATTCTTCACCGGACTGACTTACTGCTTTTCACTTCTCCATGTACAAAACTTCCTGTAGCCAGAGGAAATACACCTCTGTCATAATACATCCACTTAAAGGATCATATCACCCAGCTCAAGCTCTTTCCTGGTCTATAAGTGTTTTCCACCTAAGGTATAATCCATTAAAAAAAATTAATTCAAGAGACTTCACAATCACGAGTTCATAATTTACATCAATTAGGGGCAGTAAATGACTGCATATTCTTCTGCAGTTCATTTAGATTCTTATCATATTTGCAGTCTGAAAGTCTTTCTCATTGATACCCATGCTTAAGTGTATGTCAGAACACCACTGTAAAGCAACCTTCTCTCAGACAATTTCCCCAGATGGTCAGTGACCAAGTGTTGAAGCTAAACATTCGAGGTGCTCAGGGATGAGAAACAAGCCTGGATTTTCAAACCCTGTTGAATGCACATAGTAAACCTGGGAAAGCAGTTTCATACTTTGCAAAGCCTGAACTGAATTGACTTAACAAATGTTTTAATTTTGCCTGGGTGCAATAAGAGAGGTTTACGCATGTCTAATTCAGGAGCAAAATAAAAATGTAAGGACTTTCGTAAAGATTTCTTGTTAAAATCATACTGTGCTACTCATTTCCTTAACTTGCATATCTTTGTTATGCTGGGTCAGTCTTTTTTCTGTTGACAATGAAAGGCTGACAATCTTCCTGAATAGTGCCAAGTCCTGTGTTACCTATTCTGTGCTGCCAGTAACAGAGACAAAGGTAAATCTAGTCCAAAATCACTGACATAACCCCTGCACACCAGTGTTTGCGCAGAATCTAGGGTGAAAGCCTAATATGCTAACGTCCAGCTGTGACCTGAACAAAGCACCGCTCATTGTAAAGGTAGATTGTGTTTCTGGGGACACTCAGGAACCTTGTGAGTAATAGGGGAATCTAAAAATATATGTGCTTTCTTTTGAGTTTTGAGCTATATTTTTAGTACAAAAACTCTCAAATCTTATGCCTTTAAAGGAAAAAACCAACCAAAAATAAAACTGGAACATTTGTGATGAGAAGTGGTGTCCTTGGTACTCAAGCAGTGGTAAGAGTTCAGCTGAAAACCAACAACTTAAAATATCAATGATACTATATTATAGTGGTATCACAAGATGAGAAAAACCTCTCTGTTAAATTTCTTTGTAACTATGTGTACGCATTTCTTCCTGTGATTTCCTTGCAGACTGAACAGGTAATGAAAAAGTGGAAACAGGCAGGCACTCAGAATGCAGCCATGAATTAATGAAGGGGTGGAATCAAAAGTTTAGATTCATACTAAAACCAAGATGCTTTTGGATTCAGCTTTTTCTCTTGGCCTATTTCTGTTTCACAAACGTAGGGCTCTATTTCTTAGTGCACACTATTTTATGTAGTTTGGCATGGGAAAACGGACATCCGTGCAATACTGTATAGACATCTCGAAGTTAGGTGTGGGATTCAGTTTCCATTTCAGACACATCAAGATGTCTAAATTTAGGCATATGCTGTGTAGATGTTTACATTTTAGGAAGGATCTAAGCTTACATAGGGTTTATGCTGGTCTTTATAAAATCCTATCAAGTAACAGGTGTGTAACTTTTAGCCGGGAAGGTAATGGCTCATTTGCTCTTTCCCTGCTGTCCCATGCCCCTTGAGCTGAGGAATACTGTCTAGCACCCAGCTCCTACTCCAGGAAGTGGTAGATTCCCATCAGTACTGTGCCTGATCTCATAGCCCTATATAGATTTCTTAGGTGCCTAAGGCACTAAATGCTGATACAGGGGAAAAGAATTCCAATGGCATGAATTAAGTGAATTGAATCCGTCCCAAAGTGCTCTTTCTGAGCAGTTTACGGCCAAGAGCCCCAGTCTAGGTCAGGCCTGCTTTGAGTGAGGTGTATGAGGTTGGATCAGATGACCTCCAGGTTTCTGAGATTAGAAATAACCTTGGTAGCTCAATTACTCTCAACTGCTTGAAATCTAGTGGCCAGCAGGGATATCCTTAACTCTATTTGCAAACTGCAGAAAGTAGAATTTTTCTATGCCTTACCTCTTTCTGCCTTTTTTCCATAAAATCAAAAATATACTCTTTGATTTCACAGAATCATAGAATGTTAAGGGGTTGGAATGGACCCTTTTTCAGGTGAGAAATTAAAAGCTTGTTAAGATGCTAGCCACTTCTTGCTTTCTTTGAAACCTGACTCTGGCAAATACTGAAGAAGTTGATGCAGGTAATTGTACCAGGTTGCTCAAAGCAGTTTTGATTTCTTGAAATTACAGGGACCTTGTTTGCCTTTTTTGGGTTTTTTTTTTGTCTTTTTCTTTGCTTGTTTTTTGTTGTTGTTTTGGGGTTTTGGGGGGGTTTATTTGTTTTTTGTTGGGTTTTTTTTTGTTGTTGTTGTTTTTTGTTTTTTGGGGTTTGTTTTGTTTTGTTTTGTTTTTAAATCAATTTGGTGCAGTACAAAGGTTGCCCTATCATGCCGTGCATAGATCTAAACTCTATCCAGTTGCTCTTGGGGGGTAGGGGGATGTCCCTATATGCTTTTTATTGACAGAATATCACAGTAGACCTGAGGAATAATAACAAGAGGAAGTCAAATGTTCCTGGAAGAATAGCAGGTGGAAAGAAAAAGAACAGCATTTAGAAGGTAAATTATAATTTTCTTTAATTGTTTCCACTCAGTGTAAGAACAGATGTGTAGCACATGGCTTACAGGATGAGCATTTTGCCAGGACAAAAAAAAAGTTAAAAAAAAAAAAAAGTAGGGAAAGAAGAATAAAAACATAACTAACTGGAAAAATATGAATAAATGATTGTGATTGTGTTGGACTGGAGACTTAGTCTGTGATTCTTGCCAATGTCTAGGCTAGACCTAGCTAGAGGAGGTCATAGTTTGAAAAAAGATAATTATACTGCCATATTTGCATGGGACAATGAAATCTTTCAAAAAATCAATTGAATAGTCATTTTCGTGTTCAAAGTAAAAGAAACACATCTCAATTTTTATAGTGTGCCATTTGCGCAGTGAATGCCTCAAAATAATCTGAATTCTGACCATCAGGATCATTGATAATGACAATTTTTTCGTAAAACAATCAACACATTAACTCCTGCCCAAACCCTCTTTTAATATGTGGATATCATCATCTCAGTTGCCATTCTTCAAGATTCCCTAGGGGTTGGACTTCCAGGAAAGGCACTGAACAGCATAAACATTTTTTTCTAGAGTGATATCATTGCCAAATTTGATTTCAAGCTAGGTGAAATGTTGGTTGGCATTGTAATGCTGTTCCTACAAATTTCATACTTCCTTCAGTAATGGTATAAAAGGCACTTTGGCAAGTAACACCAAACTGGTGCACTAGCCAAGATACATTGCATCTAGAAGGACATCTCCATCTCCAGTAAAAACATGACCACAATGTTTTTGTGGTGGATTTATACTTTCATGTGTTTTTTTCCTCCTCATTAAAAAAAAAGGAAAAAAAAAGGAAGTAGAAAACTGATTGAAAATTTAAAAAATAATCTTGCTTCCTGTGTTTACTTGCTGCATTATATTTTAGATAATTTTCATGTTCATATGAAAACCACATTAAACACAAGCAAATACTTTTTATTGTAAGATGTTATATTTACCATCCTTAATTATTTATGCTAAAAGAGAAAACAACACATTTTACAGAGCTATTCAGTTAAGGTTTCATATCTTTCCTACATTAAGAATATATTTTTCTTTCTCGATTTTTTGGAATCCTTCCCTGCTTCTCAGGTCTTCAGGAAGGACAAATTGGCTGAAGTCCATAGCACGTCTACTAGCTATAAATGTTGAGAAATCCTGAATTACCTAAAATACACCTAATAATGAAGAAAGCAGAGGAAAACCCTTATTTTTTTGTAATATCAATTTAACTACATGACACTGGTTGCATGAAACTGTCTTTATGTGTCTTTATGTGGTAGTAATGCTTACAGCAAAGGCATTGGAAAGTTTTTTAAACACTCTTACTTATGAGGTCATGACAACATCTGATAAGGAAATAGAAAAAAACATTTGAATAATAGGAAGAAAACTGCTTCAATTCACAGAAGGAGCTTAAAAATAAGCTAGTTTCTATTTACAGAATGAGAAAGGAAATCAATTGTACCTCCTAGGAATATTCTCTTGCTGCCTCAAACTTGTATTTTCTTTGGTAGCTAGAGGCAGAATATTGAGTTTTGACAGCAAAACAGTAATTTGCAGCAGATTTTTAGAGGGTATTATTATGGATAATCAGAGATAAATGTTGCGTACTAACGTAATGAGAATACAGTATATATTGATTTTTTTTTTCAAGGAAACAAATCTTCTACATGCTTCCACAGTTTAGTTTAGAAATATCTGACACTCAGAAATCATAGAATTGCACTGTTTGTCCCAAAGCTTTTTCCCCTTCTTACTATCCAAAACTTTTTTCCTTGTAGTCTTAGTGTCTTTGTTTCAAATCCCATCTTCTGGAAATACTTTTAGTAACTTGAATAAGAGCAAAGAGACAAGGAATGTACTTTTAAATTTCTTTTATTACAGAAATCTGCAGAAATATGAGACACCTGCTCAGTACTCACACTAAAAGACAAAATCAGAATTTTTACCAATCTTTGAGATAAGAAATCTTAAAAGAAAAAATTAATAATAAATAGAAAACAATAAAAAGTGTATAAGCATTGAATTCAATGCACAATTGTTCACAGACATTTCTAAAATTTTCTATTCTCAAGCCTAGAAGAGAGATTTCCTCTGAGTTTTTAAATATCAGAATCAAACCACAATACTAAATTGATAACAAAAAAGATTATTTCTGCATTTTACCAGGCTCTTTTATAATTGAACTACTTTTTGTCAGAGTTAAAGCAGTTATGATGTTAATGGTAATTCCAAATGAATAGTGTTAAAGGAAGTGGTCAGAATAGCAGCACAAAATATTCAATAGTGTTTCAGTACAGAAATCAAGTGCAAAGAATAATTATGTCTTCACTTGAAGGATCAAGAACTCCCTCTTAATTCTCATTTTGTCGCTTACAGAAGTTTCCAGTTTCTCTCATTTAGATGTGTCTGAACTGCTGATACCAAAGATCTTATAAGTGTTGCTAAATTTACGGTTGCATCCTAAACCAGGAACTATCTCTGGTTTTTGTTCACGTAAATCTGCACAGCCCAATTAGCCCTGGCGAAGCGTACCAAACTTTTCCATGCTAAGGATCTGGCCCTCTTTAGCAGGGCTATATAATAAAATTTCTGTGCAACTTTCACCCAGACTGTTAAAAGCTGATAAACAGAAGCTTTGCTATCCTGTGGAAACTATTATGAAGCAAAAAACACAATAAATGGTTTAAAGTAATCTCTGGGTTCGTGGTCTCATATGGTTGGTTGACTTATAAGGACCAAAGGTAGGAAATAAGAAATCATTTCCTTTAGAGGCAAACACTCTACTTGTCTGTAGCATAGGATCAGCTGAGGCCTTGAGTTTCATCCTGACAGCAATGAAACAAGTGAAGTAGTTGTTTTTATGATAAAGAACATCACTGTGGAGGATGAATAGAATCTGGAATTTATTTCATTGTCCTTTGCCAATAATACATCCGTTAACAATGGGAAGCACATTTCTATGATGAAGAGATTAAAAACATTCTAACCAAAAGCAGCTGCCAACCAGTTGCAAATCACATCTTTCATAACTACACTAATTCAGCTTGAAATCCTGGTGACTTATTTCTGAAGTATTTGACTTTAAAATAAATGTCCATTTTATTCAACAAAACAGAAATATATTATGTTATTGCAAAACTGATGAGCATACTGGAACATTTGCTCCATCTCCAGATTGTAATAGGACATTGTGTCGCCATGTTGAGTCCTCATGACCACATCAAATCTTCCTTCTGTGGTATTGGTTCAACTTCCTTCAGCGCGATGAGTTGAATGCAAAGTCTATTTTCTCTTCAAAGGGTTTGATGGCTTGGGGCTATGGTTTTAGGAAGAGGGCTATGACACAAAGAAACTGTCTATGAAAGAGATATGCTATGAAGTAAAAAGTGCTTATCCCAAAGTTTAAGATGAGTTCCTGCAGGAACAAAGGGTTACTTTACTTCTTACTACAATCTATGAACTGTCTTTTCCAATTTAAACAGATATCATTCAGGGTATACTGCAAAATGGGATAGGAAAAAAAAAAAGAAATTTTAATACTTTGGTTATACAGGAAGTAAAAGGACCCATAAAAAATAATTTAATGACTCCTGCAAAAATGACTGATTTTCAGATGACACAAAGAAATCAGGCTTATTTGAAAAAGATGTGTCTTAAGATTTCCAAACCATTTAAGACTGACCTAACTCCACAGCCAAGAAAGTTGATTGAATACCTTCTTGGCTTGTAACTTCACTGGCATCATCTACAATATTTTTAACAGAGGTCATTAACAAGATTCATATTTCAGAAATAGTCTGCAGTTTTGTAATTTTTAGTAGTTTTGAAAAAACAAATCAAATGATTCTGGTATTTTCAGTAATAAATAAAATGAGACCATGTGGTCAAATTTGCAGAGCATTCTGAGCTTATTCTTATTCTCTTCCAGTAATAAATTGTCAAAATCACATATGCTCTTTCAGAAATCTGACATAATTAAGGGAAGAAAAAGTGAAAATTAAGAATCTTTACCCAATTCCATTTCTATTCTATAAAATATATTTTAAAGGGGGATTTGGCTTTCAATAGTCGTAATATTTTTTTAATGAGTTAGGTAGATGAAGAAAGCAATTGCAAACACACCTTCAGATATTTCCACCTCTTACCTTGAAAGTATATGATGTGACTTACATGAAAGTATAATGCATCATCCAAAAATCCTGTCAATAAATTTTTTTGTTTCATTAATTAAACTTTCAGTCTCCTCAAAGTGGTATAAAACAATCACACCTGAAACAGTAAAACTCCACTTTATAAAAAAAAAGAATTTGTTGAATTCTTTTTCAGAAACCTCCTTGGATTTGGCATAGCAAGAGCTGAACTGGAGTCAGTAAGTCTGGCTGGATTCAAGCTGAGTTTTTTCTGATCCATGTTGTCCAGGGAATTTTATAGCACCTGCATTGTTGGAAAGATATATAAATTAAGTTCATCAGTATTTTGGATAATGGATAGCTAACTTTACATTCGTTGAGATATGTTATATTTTAGAAGGCATGACTCACTCATTCTTCATAGAGCCATAGAATGATTTGTGTTGGAAGGCACCTTTAAAGAGATCATCTAACCAATCCAGCTGCTAAGGACAGGTATATCTTTCACCAGATCAGGTTGCTTAAAGCCCCATTCAACCTGGTCTTGAACACTTCTAGTGATGGTGCACCCACAACTATCTGGGCAAGTTGTTCCAATCTCTTATTGCCCTCATCATAAAATATTTCTTTCTTATGTCCAATACAAACCTTCCGTCTTTCAGATGAGAAGCACTGTTCCTTGTTCTGTCACTACTGGAAAAGTCCATCTCCATCTTTCATATAAGACACATTGAAAGGTCACTATAAAGTCTCCCTGGAACCTTCTCTCCAGGCTCAGCAGCCCCAATTCTCTCAGGCTTCCTCCACAGGAGAGGTGCTTCAGCCCTCTGATCATTTTCATGTCTCTTTGTGCTCAGTGTAACAAGTCCCGCTACAGAAATTAGCACCAGCATGGGCATGGTTCCCTTTGTATTTCAGCTTCTCTGGCATGTAATAGACGCTGTTATTCCCTTTCTACTGCCAGCTCGTGGCTAGGTATTTCTTCTTTCCTATCTCCTTATCTAGTCTTCTGCTGAAATAGACATTTTTTTCTATATGCTTTCTGTGACTAGTTTGTCTGCTTCTTGTGTTCTGCTTGAATGCTTCCTTGTTAATTTTTTAAAAATATTTTTTTTTTAAAATATATTTTTACATATTTTCTCTCTTTAAAAAAGGGTACAAGACACTGTATATCTGACTTATTCTCCCTCATCCATAGCCCAGTCTTGATTAGGAAAACAGAAAATGGGACATAGTCCAAAAAAGTGCATCTGGTATATTTTTTTAATTTTGGCTCTGCTATATGACCAGAAGTTGAAGAATGGAAGGACTGAAGCCATCTGGCAGAAGCAGTGTGAGGAGATAGTGCTGTTTTATTTTTTAATGGCTCCCTTTCAGCTTTGCAAACCACTGATTCTGCTATGACCTTCATTTAAGTTACTCTTGCAGCTGTGGCTAGAGGTTTGGCTTCTTATCTCCTTACACCATGGTAATGGAAGTACAAAATCATTAATTATGAAATCACATTATTATTGATTTTTTCTATTTTTAACTTTATTTCATATCTGGTTACATCAAATTTTATGCAAGGAATGACAGTATTCTCTTGTGTATGACTAATATTTTATTGGATATAGTTTTCTTCTAAATTGTGGACAGCTATTAGAATCTAAAATATAGACCTGAATAAGGTGAATATGACCTAATTATTTAAAGATTATTATCTTTAAAATTAATAATTAAAATATTTGTTACTTCTGTATACTAAGAACAGAAAAAATTCCTTACTAAAATTTACTTCTCTGTTAACTTGACTGTGCTCATCTATTGAATGATTTCAACAAGAAGCAGAATAAGTAGAATAAGTAGAGTGATATTCAGCTACTATGTCAAAGAAATGAAGCTCAGCTTTTGCTTTTACTTAAACCTCTAACATATTGCAGTCAACAGAGTTCTATAGACTTAGTGTTAGTCTAAACTAATAACAGCTCCTGGAGTCTACTGTTTTCATGGAGGATCAGCCAATGTATTATTCTGTCAATCCTACAAGTGTGCCTACTGAAATTAGTTGGGATGTTTGGAAGAGTGTGGGTAGGATTAATTTCAATGAATTACCACTAGAAAAAATATTTGGTTTCCTAAATGTAAACTTGCTGTCTCATTTGAGACACAGCATTGACATAATCGAGATATCTGCACTTGGCCAACAAAAATATGGGAAAGAGAAATATCTGTGCCCCTCCAGAAGAGCAGATGGTAGCCCAATGGCATGTCCAAAAGTGTCTGTAACGACACCAGATACTTATGCCTGAAGTAGCCCAAATTAATTTACCTGTCCCAGTGAAGGCAGGCTCATCTTCCCTGAAAGATTCATCTGAGACAAAGATGTTCTGCCTCCCTGCACTGATGGGGATGGAACCAGAAGGAGTACCTTGGCCAAGATCAACAACTCTGAAACACCTGAAGATAAGCCAGATCATTCTTATTTTAATTGACTTAACATCACTTAATGGTAATAAGCATATGTAAATGTTGCTGAGATAAAATGATACATTTAACACTTTTTTTCCCTGCTTAGGAACATGTTTTGATCCAAAGTATGACTAAAATTAATAATGCCCCTCTATTAATGAAGGAAAGAGTCAGCAGGCTCTTGTATTAAGGGTAGCAGAGAAAGGGAAATATGGTTCAGGTGAAACTGTCTCTCGTCATTAATTGACTGTGAAAAAGCAGTGTCACATATCTTTCATCATTCATTTTGGGGCCAATGATGCCTTTGCTGTCTATTTTATTGGGAGAACGATCTAATCTCAATTTTTTTGCAATTTGATTAAAAAGATAGTTAGACATAGGAAGCTATGTAACATATACCTAGCAAAATTTCAGCAGAAGTAGCAAGAAATTTTAAAACTTAAATCACAAAGAGTTCTTGCAGGTCATCAGGCAAAACACCTGAACTAAGAAAAAGAAGTAGGAAAGAAAGAGACACTGAAAATAAGAGAGACGGAAAGAGAAAGAGAGGCCTGTTTTTAATCTCCATGCCTGTCATTTATTTCTTTCACACAAAAAGTATGGGACACAGGTGGCTGAATGTCAAAGATCGTACCCTGTCTGCATGCTTCATAAGGCATGGGATAAATATATGAAACAGGCTGGCCGAACAGAAAAGTCAGGAGAAATGGCTGCATTTTTAGTGACACGGGTCAAAGGTTGCTCTGCTTTTGGTGTTTTACAAATGTTTGACAGATTAAATGCCCACCTCCCATGGTTAGCAAATAAGCCATGCAAGTAAGAGTATTCATAAGAAATAAAACTTCATTCAGTGTCCTTATTGTGAGGGATCAGGGTCAACTAGCCTATGTAGCACATGCATGCTCTCAGTACACATGCACTCCTGAAGTATGTTGGATTTTGGAAAACACATATTAGAATAATTTGGTAATAGTAAATTAACACCCTGGTAAAGGATTAAAAAAGGATCTCAAAATAGGTTAATTAAACCTCAAAAAGTATTAAAAGTAGACAGATAGGATATTTAGATACCATTATCAAAGAAGATAATAATTGTATCATTTCCTATATACATATTTGACTCTCTGATAACCTTCTTGAGTAAAAGTATACTTAGTGCTATTTCTGTTTTGCATTGCAATGGAAATAAGTAAGAATAGCATGGAGACCGAAAGCCCATGAAGATTCAATATGTCATAGTGCATAGATCTACAGCAATATTTTTCCAATTTCTTGTTAGGATCACATTGCATTCATCCTTGTTCCCAGTAGTCATCGGTCTGACATGTAAGGAGAAATGCTGTGATTGTTTGAAATAGCATGTTTTCACATAGTGGCAGGACATTAAGTTCTTGGTAGGCCCATGAGAGTGTTGTAAATGCACTTGAGGACCAATGACCTGTATATAAATTGTACAAGTTTTGATCCTTATGTACATCTGTGTTGTGGCAAAGTATCCTTTGAGAAGAGATTGTTTTAGTGATATTAGAGTGACTCTGAAATGATCAAATTAAACTGAGGTATCTCAACTTGTATTGCAACTTTCTCTGGATTACATAATGCATTTCTGCAGCATTTTGCTCCTAAGAAACATGTTTTTTGGATTCATGTTTTCAGTGTTGAAAATTCTGAAAAATTTCTTAGCAGAACTTGCAACAAAGGAGAAATCTGAATGTGTCCTCTGCATAATATAATTGAAACAGCAAGATTCCAAATCTGATAACATCAGGGAGCTGGCTACTGAGAAAAGAAGAATAAGATTTACTATAATAAGAATACTGGATGACTGCTATTATTTTTGCTCTGTGTCCTATCTGTTGGTTGAAATACACAGAAGTAATTTTTTTTTTTTTTTTTTTTTTTTGGCTACGGACTTTACAATAGAGAAAATGCATATTCACACCACTCAGAACAGGGGGTTGGGACCATCTTCCTGAATGGTTGTTCCTGTGTTTGAGTGTATGTTTGATGCCTATGTGATTTGCGTATATATATACCTTTTATGAGCATGAACTCCATGACATTTCAAAGCAATTAAACAGATCACCAAGAAATTGAAGGGTATCTACCTTACTGAAGTCTCCTTTTTAGGGCATACATTTTGGCTTTATTTGGAAAAAACTGTGCAAAAAATAAGATTCTGGGCAATCACAGGCAACATCTCGGCTGACCAGCAGTTCCATGGCTTTGACTGTCGCAAAGCCCTGTTCTCCCCACTGCTCGTGCTGCAGGGGTGGTCAGAGCATGCTATATCTGCCTCTTGGCATGCTTCCTTGGGTCTTCTTTTTATTGAAAAGGGTAAGAGAACTGTGATATGTACCTTGAACTCTCTCCAGTGTATTGTTGAGATTCATGGGATGCAGTTACAGTGGCCATTTGAACTCCAAAGTTTGGAAGTGTTCTGTTTCATGTTTTAGCCCAGCCTCTCTATCCCACCTTCCTTCCAGGTTTGTTTTTCCCAAGTAGTTGTTCTGTGACCATGTCTACCTAATTTCCCCAGGCAGCAGGATCTCCTGCCCATGCTGGAGATAAAGTAGTAACCTGGATGGGTGTTGGATGTAAGCTTATGAGATATTTTTATGTTTTTCCTCTAAAACTGCTGGAAACTTCTGTGGCTGGTTGAGTTAGACATGTACTCTATGTAACAGAATTTTAAGACAACTTTGTATAAAGGATTTGAAAGACACCTAACTGCTGAGGCAAATCTTCTGCTAGATGATTGTTTCACCCCTCAACAAAAGTAGCTTCCAAAAATTATATTGCAAATGAAAACCCTCCCACACTCAGTGTATTTCTCAATACGTCTCTAGCTCCAAAATTCTTTTCTTGTTGCTCATTTTTATGTGAGTTCAAACAATATAACAAATTCTAATACACCAAGATTCAAAGGAATTTAAATCCAGAAAAAGATCTGGAAGTAAATATAACTAGCATACTATAATAGGTTACATGATTCTTCAAGCAGCAAGAATGATCACTGATACATAATGCAACACAAAAAAGCTTCATGCTAGGCAGAAAGGGAGAAATCCAAGGGGACAAAACCACTTGCATACTTTAAAGGCTGTGGCCTCTCCTGGATACAGACTTGCAAAAAGGAATGGAAAAGAGGGCAATCGCAACTCAATGATATTCTCCAAATATAGGACAAGTGATATGTCCTAAGATAAAATACCTGTGTGAAAGGTTGTGGTAGAATTCAATACATTCCCCTCCGAAACTATACATGTAAGAGAAAAAAGGTTTTCAAATGTGTCCTTTTATAAGGAGTCATTCATTTTCAGAAGCAGTATATGTAGCTCACATGGAAAGAAGTATTGCCAATATAAACACATTTTTTCTCTGATATAAAAGCCAAAAAGAAAGTTATTCACATGAAAACCAAATAAATCAATAGTGTTTACAGTTACTACAGAGTTTAAGAGGTTCATTTTTCTTCTGAAATTTTTATATGTACGTGTACTTGTGTGCTTGAACATATATGCATATACATATCTATTTGTGCATATCTGAAAGAAGGGATGATATATTTTTGTAGTAATATTTGAATGATTGTGAAACAAAGCTCTCCCACCATGGCTTGAGGATTGTGCATTTCAGTCAACTGGGTATAAATTACAATTTTTTTTCTCTTTCTCTTAAACACACATACACATACTTCTCAGGTTAAAACAAAAAAAAAAATAATTCAAAATTATTTAAGCTAAATATCTTGAATACAAAATTTTGCAAAAGCTGGACCGAGATTCTCTCTTTAGAGTACAGTAAGAATATGCTTAATTTTTAAGAACAATTAATTTTGCAGTGGATTGGTGGAAGATGGATGGAAGAAGAAAGCAAGGAATAATAACATGTACTGTAGTCTGTATTGGTTATTACCCTAAATACTGTGAAGATACTTGATGTATATAAGAAAATACAGAATACTCTTAGTGTATTTGCTGGAGAAGATAGAAGGTAAATAAGGAGAGGAATGAAGACATCTATTATATATAAAGTAGGAAAAGAATGTTTTACATTGAACAATAATTTTAAAAGTTAGTCATTAAATTCTCAAGAATACCAAGGAAATATAAATAATGCTCATATCATTACATAAAAGTCTTTATATTGGAAAATACAATGGTCAAGATATAAATTGACTGAAATTCAATTTACTGAAATTTTCCTGAAGATTGACTGAAAGTCAGCAGGTCCAACCTTCTCCTAAGAGCTGAACCTACTTAGGCCAGGTTTTTTCTGGACCATGTACAGTCAAGTTCTAAACATCTGCAGTGACAGGTATTCCAAAATTTCTTCAGGGAAACTTGGTCAAAAATCCTTTCTGTGAAATAAAAAATTCCTTACATTTAATTAGAATTTCTCTTGTTCCAGCCTGTGTTCATTTTTTCTTCTTCTGTTGCTGTGAACTTCTGAGAAGGATGTGTCTCCACCTTCTCTCTGTACCCTTGTGGGGTAGCTGCAGACAGACATAAGATCTCTCTTGACCTTGGTTTTCTCCAGGCTGAATAGGCCCAGTTCTCTCTGTCCTTCTTCAACTTGTTCCTGTTTACTTGGTTTCCCCCTCCACTTCAGTATGTCCAGGTTTTTCCTAAAACCAGGATCCCAAAACTAGACACAGTACTGAAAATACAGACTCACATAGGTTGAATACAGTGAAACAACCATTTCTCTTAATCCCTTGTCTGCACTCTTGCTGTCACAGACCTGAATTAGCTCTCTCTGCAGCAGGGCACTCTGATAGCTTGTGTTCAGCCAGTTGTTCACCAGGACTTCCAAGTGGTTTTATTCAAAGCTGCTTTCTAGCTGTGCAAATGGATTGAGTTCTGCCTTCCCTGACAGAAGAGCCTGCATTCATTTTTATTAAATTTTGTGGGGCTCCTGCAAGCCTGTTTCTGCAACCAGTTGAATTGTTTCTGAATAAGAAGTCCCTGCAATCCAGCATATCAGGTGTTTCTCCTGCAATTTGATATCTGTGAATGCTCTCTTAAAAATCGATGAAATAATTTTGGTTTAGTCTAACAAACTAATGGTTCCATTATCTTTTTAATGACTATACATTTCTGTTCTGTTCTAGGTAATTGTGGGCTGCAAATACAAACTCAGCACCACTTTTCCATTGCAGATGTCAGTTTGTCATTAGTGAAAGGAGCAACAGTGTTACTTATTAATAAATCGATGAAAAAATAGTGTCTATTTATAATATTTAAAAAAAAATCCAATCTCAAGTACCTAGAAGAAGAGGAAGTTCTCATAAGCTCAGGGACTCAAGTAGTAAAATGCAGGTTGTGAAAAACTTGGATTCAGATCACCCCTCTGCATAAATTGTTGCGATAAATGTTTGCCCTTAACTTAAACTGAAATAAAAGGGCTCTTTCAAGGTCTCCTGTTGACACTGTTCCACTGCATATACTCAATTAAATATTTACTGGGTAGAGGCGGTCCATGTGTTCCCATCTCCTGAGCAAGTGTCTTAGCTGGAGGACTGGAGAGCTAATCTTATTCTCCATCTCAATCACATTTTGAGCATTTTATCTGAAGTGGACCAATGTCAACAGGAAAGGTTGAAGTAAGTGTCCTAAAATATCTTATAGTCTCACAGTTCACACCTTTGTCCAACTCAGAATGGGAATTGAAACAGCATAAATAAAGTTTCAGGTAAATTGCCTAATCATCAAGTATTTTCAAATGTCTCCCTCAATATCTGTGCTTGGAGTAACTTTTTATGAATTGCTTAAATAGAGATTGAGATAACACAGAATGACTCTCTTACCTGACAGCTGGGACATTTTCAAGCTTCGAGATTGCTATTCGGATCTCCTCGGGCAAAGGAAGAGCTGAGCTGCTGAGCAAGATATTTCATAGTGCTCATTTTATCACAGTTAAGAAAAAAATAAAGGTATTAAAGCTCACTTATTTCAGAAAAATTAATTATCATGTGTAAACCATGCACTCTCTGAAAAAAACAGGTTTTGTCATATATTTACCGTCAGAACATAAACCTGTCACATAAATGTTTTTCCACAGGTGTAAGTGCCTCATACCCAATTACTTCACATGATGAAGTTAGATTTACTCTGCCTCATGCAAGAAGCTAGAACTGTATTTCTTGACCAGTAATATTTTCAGTTTCAGTCTTAAACTGACACCTTAGAATTTTTTTATGGGTTGATGGCCTTGCAAATTGAATGATTACAGGAGATTATGACAGGGAAACAAACCTCCAAAAGAAACTTTGTGGCTGTTGTGTACTCTATCATTTTTTGAAAAAAGCCTTGGAGTTTTCCATGCCTCTCATGTTATTAGCAGTGGTGGTTTTGTCTGCAAGCCAGACTATAAATCACCATCAGTGTTAGGCATGATATTCACTATTAATGCCTTGTTTCCCCACTGAAATATCTTTCTGTGCTTATTTTCTCTTGATCCTTGGCATTCTGCTGACCATCAATCAAAAGAACAAGCTGGACATTCCTCTCTGTCTTGCCTCAGTGAACCCCTAATTTTCTTGACCATTAACCACTCTCTGGAATGTACCTTTACTGTCAGCATCTTTAAGGCCCCATACTCCCTTCTCCCAGCTACGGTTCCTTCCTGGCACCAGGTTGCAAAGCAATATTTCCCATATACTGAATGAAGAGCATGTCATAGGCTGTTTGACATGGGCTGGGAGCCCACAGAAAACCACTGATGCACAAACCACTTTTATTCCACAAGACTGTGGGAGCCCAGAGAGATAAGCAGCCTTTCTGCTAGGGCGAACACACCTCACACACACAAAACCAATATTCCTACATTCAGTGTTTAATAGGTTTCATATTCATGCAGAAAAGGATTGTAGACTGATGTTTATTGAAAGCTGTCTCTTGAGAGAAATTTTCTTGAAATGTGTGATTTCAAAAGCTTGATTTCATGCACCAGCTGTTCTCTTTCTTTATAAAAATGCAGTGTTTACTGGAGTGAGGAACAGTCTACATTCATTATTCAGGAGCACAGAAGTTTTGACTTTTTCTTGAGTTTCTGCAAAACCGTTCAAAGGGAAGGAAAAGGTAAATGGTTCAACATAAGTTCAGTTAGATGGTTGAATAATTTGTAGTGGTATTTCCCAGAAGGCTGCTAGTTCAAATACTTTCTTTTATAAAATAGATTTGCCAATAGGCCTCTTTTACTTATTGGACTGCTTGATTTTGATTGGGCTGAAAGCTAAAACATATATTATCATATTGCTTTGAGAAGGGGAAAATGCATACATATACTATATCAGTCTGCAGCTTTATCTTAGTCATGTTTCTTTAACACCAAAACAAATCAAATTTGCCAAGCAAGAGGCTGCGAAAAGTTGAAAACATCCATTTTTCAAAATTTCCTAACTCACAGAAAGTTCCTTGTCCATACTCCATCCATACAGCCACGGTAGTTCTGACAAAGATTTGTACCATGGTACTAAACGTAGTCTGTGGTTCTTTGTATGTAGATTTTATTACAATATTGTAATCTAATGAATTGACTTTCATATGTAATTGATTTGGCATGATGTAGCTAACAGCAGTAAACCCTCCAGTACTAGAAAAATCATGACACTTCTTGCTCAGAAAGTTCATATTTCTAGCTATTCGATGAAGTGCAACTTACCTAAAACATACCTGAATTAGGTAAAAAAACACCAAAAACCAAAAACCCAAACCAACAAAATTCACGTGAAATGAATTAAAATTAAGGACTGAAATAACTGTATAGTCACTCGTCAGTAGTAGAGAGGGAAGCTGGACGATGAACCAGATGAGTTACCACTACCAGTCCTGCAGTTTTATACATCTACCATCTGGCAACCAGGCGTGGTGCCCTCTAGGTGCTTTGTTCCACTCTGGCAATGCAAAATAGCCATAAACCTGGCTTAGCTAACCTGTAAAGCTGATGACTATGTTGCATTGGTAGAATTATAAGTAGCAGCTGTCATTCAGCTATGAAATTGATCAGCACCTCCTAGACCTTTTATCTATCACACTTTGTGATTTAAGGAAAGAATGGAAATGTGTGTGTAACTCTAATAGGGAAATCTTATCTTCATTTGTAGCAGGGGTTAGGCACTTGAATTAGCACTTATATGAAAGTCAATATGTGGCCACAGTAGCTTGCAGTTTAGTCTTCCAAAGTTAGATATTTAAGCGTTGAAATCTGAGCTCATCTCCTTGTGTTTCTTGTGTGGTGAGTGGAGAGAATAAGCAGAGCTTGCTCTTATGCCTCCAAGTTTCTACTTTTGTTTAAGCTGAACTGCATTTTAGATTGCCTATTACACGAAGCTTATATAAATGTATTCAGACTTAAGTTTCTAATTTTTAGCTACCTGAATTTTAGATTCACTATCTTAGTGACATGTGCACTTACTGAACAGAAAAGCCATTAAATGGCAGGCACTAAGTTGGATCAGCTGCAAGCTCGTCCTCTTGCAAGGGAAATGTTTTGCACTGCAAGATTTTTCTGTTTTCTGTTTTCTTTGTTCCTTACTAAGCAGATTTCATCCTTAGAAGGGGCAGTGGATTTCCTAGACCCTTCATCTCCATTTGTATCAGTCCTACTGAGAACAAGAGCTGCAGCTGGGCTCCTAACAGGCTATCAGAAATAACTGAAAATCAGGAAGTTGTACATATGTTGTTCTTCTTGGAGGGATATACTTCTTTAAAGGGTAGGTATATTTTTTAAAATATTTTTTAATAATTTCAATATTAACCTTTTCCTCCTTCATCACATTTATTCTTTGTATGGTGACTCATATTCTCCTGCTCTAAAATCAGTTTTCAGTGCTAATACAGTAAAAAAATCTATATTTTAAAAAGTTATATAATAATAGAACATAAAAGAATGACTTAAATTCTTTTTATACACATAAAACTTTGTCATCATTAATAAAGAAGGTTTATTACTACAGATTAAATTTTCTTTTGAATCCAATTTAATTGGAGAAAGTTGACTGCTATTAAAGACCTTGGGGATTTTTGAGACTAGGAAAGACCATATGAATAAAATTTCCAGGAACTTCTAGGCAAACTTATTTCCATATAAACCAGATGCATGTTCTTTCTTATACCACAGATTTTTCAACCTATTTGCATGTAGGCAAAAGATTAAACTAGCTTAATTAGGTAGCATTGACTTTTGAGGTTTTTTCCATTGGTGATGAAAACCTTATATACTCATTTAAAAAGCCTCCATGTTTCTTTAGTTTTCTGTACAAAAGGTCTTGCTAACGAGAAATAAACCAGGGAAGGGATTGTCCTGCTTTGCTCTGCACTGGGGCAGCCTCACCTCAAGTCCTGTGTGCAGTTTTGGGTGCCACAACATGAGAAAGATATTAAACTGCTGGAGGGCAGCCAAAGGAGGGCAATAAAGATAGTGAAGGGCCTTGAGGGAAAGTCGAATGAGGAGCGGCTGAGGTCACTTGTCTGTTCAGCCTGGAGGAAACGGCAGGAAGTTATTGCCATCTACAACTTCCCCACAAGGGGAAAAGGAGGGACAGGCATTGATCTCTCCTCTGTGTTGACCAGTGACAGGACCTGAGGGAATTACTTGAAGCTGTGTCAGGGGATTTTTAAGTTCAATATCAGATAAAGGTTCTTCACCCAGAGGGTGGTTGGACACTGGAACAGGCTCCCCATGAAAGTGGTCACAGCACTGAGCCTGACAGAGTTCAAGAAGTATTTGGACAATGCTCTTGGGCACATGGTATGAGTCTTGGGAGTGGTTCTGCACAGGGCCAGGAGCTGGACTCAGTGATCTATGTCAGTCCCTTCCAGCTCAACATAATTTGTGATCCTGTGATTCTGTCTCTGGTCTGAGAGCTCTTCAGGACATCTACACTATGAAAGGTATCCACTTGGAGAACAGTCTCTGGATCCCATGCTAGAAAGAGAAGATCAGTTTGCACCCACACTGCTCAGTGATGGGACTCTATAGTACAGACTGATTGTGTTTTTCAGACTGATTGTGTTTTTCTGCACTGGCCTTTGCTTGCTTTTTTTGTTTGTTTGTTTTTTTTGTTTTTGTTTGTTTGTTTGTTTGTTTTTGTTTTAAATATCTGAAATAATGCCAGGATTCACCAGAGTAATGTTCTCTAATGAAGCAGAGCATGTGTTGCATGTTTTAGAGAATGATATGAGGGTAGCTGGGGGTGCTGGAGTGTGAAAGACCTTCTAAAGTCTTGGTGATGTTGGGCGACTCATTGAGCAGAGGTGCAGAACTCCCTTCCACTTCCTGGATGTAGTATGAGGAAAAGTCTTCTCCCAAAACAAGAAAAAAACCCTAGGTTTCAACCTAGAGAAAAGAAATTGGTTTATTCTAAGAGACAGACCAGGAATTAAATTGTCTGTGTAATGGGGACAATTTGGGGATTAGGATCTGAACCGCAGGAAAGTGGAAGGGTAAGTTATTTGCCTTTGTGGGAACAGCTGTTCCCCAGTCTTCACTCCAGGGAGGTACATAAAGTTTCAGCCCTGAAAGTTACAGGTCAAGAAGGAACTCTGAGTAGAAAGAGATCTTTGTTATTCCTCAGTGTTAATTTCTCTGCTTATGCTGCTGATATTGGACTTCACCTACTTGATATTTTCACTGCATTCCTCCTTATAACTTTTTACTTTTCTGTTCTTCTTTGCTTATTACCCTTAAAACACAGATTCCAGTTTTTGAATAACTTGTTAAAAGCAAATTTTTACGCTAAATAGTCCCATAATGAGTTATGAATTCGAAGTTGAGGAAAATATATCAGTACATCCTTCCTGTGGCACCAAAGATGCACAAACCCAAAATCACTTATTTTGATCCCATCAAATATCTTTGATAAAGATGCATATGATGTTGTTTATTACCTAGACTAAATGGACATTTCTAATATTTTCTATGATGTTTTGGTCAACTTGTATGCCAAAACCACTCAATTTCCATACAGCAACATGGCTCTGTGAGTATTCCTATGTAGAATAATAGCTGAGGCTCCACCCAAGGAAGACTGAAATTTTGCCCAGGGCCAGAGGAAAAAGTGGACCCTTTGTGATGTTGTTATTTCATGTACACAATAACTTATTGGCTTATTTTAATTCTACCAAAAAAATAAAATCATAGTTGTCAAAGAAACAAGTCTAAGTTTTTGTCCAAGTTGATCCTCATATTTCAAATGTTATATTTTAGGGGGAAAGAGATTGTTATTTTGTTTTTCTTACCCTAAACAATGAGGCAGAATAATCTCAAGGAAACAACTGCACAAAATATCTCATGAGCCAGATAACCAAACACAGTTAATTATTCTGTAATTCATGCCAGTTTGAGTGAGTAATATGGCAGAATGTGATGCCAAGTTATGAAAACTTGAACAAATTTCCTCCCCTCTCCCTGCAAGCTGAGAACCTTTCTAATATATAAGTCACTTAATGTATCTCCTGTTAACTTTCTTCTTATCTACTGAAATAGGCTGCAAACCAACATCTACTAACAGCCAGCCCACTATCAGACATACCTGTATTTATCAAACTAAGCTGTTGCTCATGAATGATGAGAAATACATTTTAGGAGATCTGCTGGAAGGTTGTTTTATACTAACAGGGGAGCGCTGAATGTTGGAAATTGGAAATATTTATGTGCTTTTAAAATATTAAAACATAATACTGACATGAGGTAATAAAAATCCATAGAAATGAACAATTTATGACTAATAAAAGGGGGCATTATTCTTGAGGACATGTAATCCCATAATTGCACTTTAAACATGGGATGAGATGTTCATTGTTTGAGTACTTTCCATTTGCCAGTGTGCTCTTGGCAGACCTTTTAGTAGCTTCAGCAGGAAAGAAATGAATTGAGATAGAAAGCATTAAAAATAATACTCAAAATACTATTTAGGCATGTGATCCTCTTATGAACTTCACATTGAGCTATTAAAATGCATTCACTAACTGCATAACAAAGAGGTAACAGGCTGTATCAAGAAAAGGGGACTTTTAATGTGGTCAAATAGCTAAACAACATAGGTGTTGATTTGATTTCCATATGGTTCATGTGCAAAGCAACACTGAGGAATTTGACTTTCTAAAGATCATCTACTGAACTTGCCATTTGGTCAATAAAGCTCATTCTCCATAATAACTGTAGCAATGTTTTAAGGGTTTGATAGAGTTTAAGCTATTGCTTTATTTTCCACAGCTGTATATTGCTGCATTGGTAACCATGTAAGAGACAGTAACCAGCTCTTCAGATCTTAAGAAGACAACACTTTCTAGTCTCAGCAAGGCAGGGAGTTACCACAACCTATTAAAGCATGTCCCCACTCCATGGGTCTTATCACTTCTCATCTCTCACCCAAGATGCCCAGAAAGGAGTCCCATGACCTTCTGTTTTATCTGCCTCCACCAGAATCCTGGAGAGCACTCTGCTGCTCAAAAGCCTTTTAGGACAAAAGTGTAAACATATCTGATATGAAAATCCAAGAGGTTATTACTCGTATAGTTTAAATTTTAAAGTCTAATCACACAATTATTATTATTAGTCCAGATATAGTTATTAAAGAAAATGAAAGAGAAAAAAATAAGACTCAAATATTAACATACAGAATTATTATTGCTATGATGATGATTATTATTACTACTACTACTATTACTATCACTATTAGTATTACTATAAATATGGCTGGGGTACAGTGAATTGGAAGCACCCTGATTCCTCCACCAGGAGGACTGTGATGTTGATATTTTCGTCTTTCCCAGAATCCATTTTTTATATGTCTGCTAACATTGCTTTACAGCGTTCTCTACTGTTACTTGCTTGCAAGTTCATGGTGAAACCAATTTTACTCTATATGGGGTCCATTTTACACAACCAGGTACTTTTTCATTGTTCTGTATTGCTACTGTAGTTGGGGTCTTTTGGAGCTCCAGACCTGCATTTTATTAAGTGACCACTGTCAGTTTGTTTAGAGCTATGGGGTTGCCAGCATCAGTCTGTACCCTGGCTCCAATCGTCCTGGGCCTGCCCTCCACTGCGTCTTGTGTCCCTACTTCCCAAGGCATCTGCTTTCATACCAGGCCTACACTTCTTCATATATATTTTTGTTAGAGTAATAAAAAAAATTCTTCTACACAGGAAAATTATTGTTTACTATTACCTATACAATTGGTTACTCTGTACAATAAGTGAAAAGTCTGAATTAAGAGTAGCCAGCTCATCATTAGGAAAATGAGCAGTTGCAGATAAACCAAGTGGAAACGTAGTTCAAGGTAATATTAGAAAGGTTCAGAAAAAGGAAAGCTAACAAATTTTAGTCCTGGGGCCTTGAAAAATCACTACAAAGCCAGTAGCGTACTACCATCAATAGCAATACACTTTTTCCTGGGTTGCAGGATGTGGGTGCCACATCTGCATTCAAGTCTCTTGAGGAAGTCAATAACATTAGACTGCTACCTCCAGCAATCTGTTTATTTCTTTAGGTGCTGAAGCTTGCCTCAATTTAATGTGGTCATTAAGTTTTCAAGCTAAGCAGAACAAATAAAGGCCTTTATGCTCCCTCAGTGCCAATGTGACGACGACAGGAAATGAATAGCAAGGGATAAAAAGGAGATAAAATCTAAAAGGATTTTGCAAACAAATACCAGATTCTTTTCAAGACATAGCTGTGACTTGGCTCTCTTTAAGGTTGAGATCCTTGATTTCTCAGCTACTGGCCACTATTCATGCTCCTGATTCAGTTCCTAGAAGAGCAGGACCATAGCAAGCTGGAATGAAAATAAGAACAGTGGCGAAAACTAGAAAGTATTTGGCTTCAGACTTTTCTATCTGGAGAAATATTGGTAATTTGTAAAAATAACATTAATTTGAGAACTCAGTGATCATCAGTCTCACAACACCTTCATGAATGAACTAGGCAAGTTTTATGACATCTATTTTTCATATGCGCAGATAAATGGAAGGCTGGATATTTAGATGGTAGTAGGTGATTAAGTCATGTGTCTGTATTGTGAGTGCAGTGGAACCATGCTTCTGTGCTTGGGCTATTTTTTTTTGGCTGGACAGGGACCTCAATCATTTCTGCCCAGCCAGTGTGCAGACAGCCAGCTCAGGATACAGGTAAGCTGTATTTGGACTTATCTACAAAAGCCTTCAGAGACTCAGACCTGTGCTAAACTTGTGATGTTGAGCTTAGGTTATGCGATAAAACTCATCTACATGCTCACAGAGAAGCTCAGAAAGACCAAGGAAGGAAGGGACCCCAAATAATACTCTGCCAGCCTATTCCCAGGAGCTGTCAGTTCCTCACATACCAAGCTGAGTAAAAGAAACAAAAATGTTCATGTTCTTACAAAAATCCTACTGTCCATCTCATGATTTTTCTAGATCAGGGGAATTTTAAGTGAGCATCCCTGTTTTATGAATACTTCTCAAATATTTATTCCTATGTTGAAAAATGTAGTACTGTAAACAAAAGTAAAACCAAAGCAAATCAATTTTGGAATAGCACAAAACCTCCAACAAAAAATATTTCAAACAATAATTTTTGACCACAGAATTAAAACTATATTTTATGTTCTCTGATTCAAGTCAAAAGAGGTGAATATCCCATTGTATTAAGCACTATTTTGGTCTCACCTGTGTGAGGTTCTCAGCTCCACTATTTCAGAAGGATGTGAAGGCATCCAGAGGAGAGCAACAAAACTGGTGAGATGGCTGGAAGGAATGTCCCACAAGGAGCCACTAAGGACCATGGGTTTTTCTAGTTTGAAGAAAAGGAAGCTAAGGGGTGACTTCATTCTCTCTTCAGCTTCTGGAGGACAGTAAGTGGAGAGGGAGGCGCTGTTCTCCCACATATATTGATAGGATGTGGGTGAGTGCTCAAAACTGCATCAGGGAAGGTTCAGACTTGACATTAGGAAGCATTTTTTACTGAGAGGGTGGTCAAACCCTGGAACACACTTCCTAGAGAGATGATTGATTCCCCATGCCTGCCAGAGTTTAAGAGACATTTGGACAGTGACCTTTGTAACGTGACTTAACTGTTGGTCATCCCTGGATTGTTTAAGCAGTTGGATGAGATGATAATTTTGTGTCCCTTCCAAATGAATTAGTCTATTCTATTCTAATGCAAAAACTCAGGAAAACATTTTAAGCTTGATTGACACCAAAGTGTTGGAAGAACATAAGAGGAAAGAGATAAAGCCTTCAGAAAGGCAAAACCTGAATTACATAGAAGTTCCTTGATACTGTAGAGGAGGCCAACTGTACCATCTTGAAAAATAGGAATAATTTTTATTTTCCCTTCTATGTAGGCTTTTCCTTACATCTCTAAAGATAGTGAAGGGTCTTACAGTGACTTTGATGGGTTGAGGAACAGCCAGGTTGCATCCAGGGATTTCAAATCACTTTTTAAACAACAGAAATTGCACTTTGAAGTTAGATGGTAATTGTCTGAAGTTAGGTGACAATTGTTTGGGATACTTTTTACCTTTTTTTTCTTTAATAAGCTGTATTATTTACTCTGTTTTTTCAGCTTTCTTTTCTCACTGCTACGTCTTTCTTATCAATGCAATGTAGGTCTGAGTAGAGCTGTGTTCTCTTCTGTCAGCCTCTCTGGAGGGGGCAATTATTCAGGGGTAATCCTATTTACTCTCATAGGTATTTTTTGACAAAAAAAGTTTCTCCTTCTTCCATTAATTTGATTTTGCATTCTTCCATATGCAGCTGGTGCCAAATACTGTCAACATCAGGTTGTTAGTTTCAGTCCATTATGACTTTTACGTATTAGAATAAGATTCCATTGCTTCTAACAGTTTATTCTATCAATTCATATTTGTGCATTTTTTTACAAAGTGCTCTAGCAAGTGAACAAGAATGTAGAGGCCAACAGAGAAAAAAAGCCAGTCTGAAAAAGAGAGCAAACAATCAACTGTTTTGATTCTGTGTAAATTGTTTCTCATGTGGCCCAGAAGAAGACTGAAATCACTGTCGCACTTATCAGTGTGAACAAAGGAAACGCAAGAGAGGAGATCTCAGGGTCTGGTGACATTCCAAGTTTACTTGTAAAAATCATTACAGGAATTATTGTGAAAAGTTCACTGTGAATTTATAGGTCTCTAATGAAAAGGGATTCTGTTTATCCAATCTCTAAAACAAAGTAGATAATATGTACTCTTAGCTTGCTCTGACTGCATCCACAGGGATGTGTTAGAGTAGGTTCTTGAGAAACTTAGATTGCAGTTGATGTGTGTCCCTGATGTAAATCCCATTAATCCTCAGGAATCAACAAATGAACTTAAGAAAATCCCAATTTCTATAAAAAACATGTATAACTTCATTGTCTGAATGTATATTAATAAAACATTTGTATCTTCATAAATTCAGGAGAGAGCTATAACTACCACTAGCACGTAACTACCATCACTTTAATAACTTTCAGTCTCAGTGATAGTTAACAAAATATCCTAATCAGCTGAGATGGGGCTGGATCTTTCTGCCCATCTGAACCCTGCGATCCAAAGGGGCCCAAATCTCTATTACATAGTCAGACAATATTTATTTCCTCATCTTCCCTTCACATACATATGGCAGAGGAATGTGAGAAAATTAAGAATGTGTGTTATAAATTACATCTTAATTCAGAACCTTCAGAGGCTGTAGTTAAATTTGTCTCTGGCAAAATGGAAGGTGTCTGGCTTTCTCTACAAATGTCTAGAGCACATCCTTCAGTAGTGTCAAGAATAGAGCAAGACTTATTTTCACACAACAAAAATTTTATTGATGGCTTGGCTAAATCCTCCAGTAATTTAAACCCCCCAGACTTCAGTAATTATGTCTTACTTGAAAAACAATGCTTTAAATGATGGAAAGTAATGTTTTCTAAAATAGAACAAGTTTCCTGACATCAAAACCTTTGAGAATAAATTCTGGAGGGTTCAGAAAATACTTCTAATCCTCTCATCCATAACACAGCTTGCCACACACTTAAATATTTCAAGACTCCTACCCCTTCCTGCTAGCAGATAGGAAACCTGTAATATTTGTATCTGTCAAGTTTATATTCAACTTTCCCTTTTAAATAAAATGTTTACATCCTTTAATGTAAACTTTAAGGTTTTCATATGCGTGATCAGAGCTAAGGAGAAAACTGACCTCTGAAAGGATGAGTAATTGCCACTTAATGGAAAGGAGGACTGTACCATTGACAAACACTTGCAATTGAAGTAATTTTGAGATTCATCTTCTAATTTGGGGAAGAAAGCTAGGATTCTACAACCTTCTGTTGTATAAGATGTTTCATCTTGAACTATATTTCCTGCCACAAACTTATTTCACTGTCAAAAATCTGTTTCACTGTCTCCGAACCAGTTCATGAGTCTCAGTTATCAATAGTAGAAGTCTGGATTTTTTTTTTATCTATTTATCTTTAACTTGAAGGGAAGGAATACCTGCAAGGGTTTTTAAGAAGATTAACTGTATAAATCCCGAAGTGATTGCATATTCATTGCAGCTGAAGCAGGATTGTTAGAACTTTGATCAACAATTTAGGTCATAGAGATGTTAAAATTCCAACAAATCTCAGAGGAACAAGATTGCAGTAAAAAATTTCTTGAGACCAAAAGTCTAAAGTCTGAACTAAACTTTAGTATGTAACTCAGCCAGAAGAAACTGTAAAATGATAATCCATTAAAAATACAAAATAAATTTTAAAAAACCTCAAACCAATCAAAACCAACAAAATGACTACCCATACAAAACAAACAACAACAACAAAAAACCCCCAAAAAACCCCAAACTAAAACCAAACCCAAAAAACCCAAACAAACAAAAAAAAACCCCAAATCAGATTTTTCTTTAATTCTTTGGCTTCTTTTTAGTAAGACACACAGTCCTGAAACTTTCTTCTGACTTTCTACAATAATACAGTAATGCTTTGCACTTGCCTTCCTTTCTCATACACAGGTATAAAATGCTTTACAAAGATGAGGAATCCTGAGTGGCTTCCCTCTACAAGGAATTCACTGAGGTTAACTATGCCACATTTCAGTCTTGCATAATGAGCTGAAAATCTGCGTGCAGCTGATTCCCACATGTGTTATTTGTGTTTTCAGTCTGTTGCATGATTGTTTGTAGGAAAGATTGTCTATTGCTGTTCCATTCCATAACCCCAGGCACTGTCAGAAATGGAACGGCTATTTCTCAGTGGAGTTCTGGGGTTAAAGATTTTAATACAGGAGAAACAAAACAAAATTAAAATAGCCAGGAATAAGAAAAAAATCATGGAGATGAGAAAAAAATTTGCCCTTTTTTTTCCGGTTCTTTTCCTAGGACCATCTTTATCCTTCAAATAATTTAATTATTTATGTCTCAAGATAAACTTTTATGCATGAAGGAGAAGGAAAAAAAAAAGTGTCTGTTTCCAGTTATTATCACAATTTCTTGGCTTCTTTTTAAAATTAATAATGTTGCTAGTCAATACTAGTATATATATATATATATATATATGTCTGAAAATATTACAGTGCAACCAAGACTATAGAAGTTGTTTCATAAAGTATGTAATATCAAAGTATTCATATAGTAAATTTTCTGAGAAATTTTAGAAAAAAAATATTCAAGTAATTTAAATTTTATAGTGATAGATCCTCAAGGTTAAGAATGCCCCCCCTTTTGTTTCCCTAAAGTAACTTGAAATGAAAATAAAAAGTGTACTTTTTGCACTTGATAAGTATCAAACCTTGTATTAAACTAGTAGTGAATTTGATAATCTAAAGATGTGATGAAATATATGTTTATGGCTGTAATAATCAGGGCTTGATTATTAATTAAGCCCAATTGTCTGAAGGAATATTTTCAGAGATAAAACCAGTCATGCAGTTTTGAAAAAGAGTATTTTGCTCTTTTGTTTGTTATGTTTGGTTTTCTTTTTTTCCTACAACAAAAATGTAGGTTTTTTTCAATTATCTGTGAAAATGTATCTTCCCTCCAATCTTTCCAAAGAGAAATAATGCCTAAACTGTTCTTCCCCCACCCCTACCTCTTTTTTCTGCATTATATTAGTTTTTCTCGCAGCTCAATTTCTACATAATGCTAGTGGTTCAGCATGTATTCCCAAGATGAAGGCGATTACACTGTTTACATGCTGCTATCTTTGATGGCATTTATCTCAGGAGTAATCTTTTTGGAGATAATTGAACTTTTGCTGTTATCACCAAGGATGCTTGAAGCATCTTTAAACACAGCATGGCATTCTTCTGTTAAGGACCTGCCCTTAGAGCACAGCACTGCAGTACTGGAGGCTCTGATTCTGTGTCAGCACACATACACACACACAACACACCTGTGTACCTTTGGTATGCTGCCCTTTTTGTGATACTGAATTCCCAGACCGAAAAGAACAGTGGCAACCCCTTGGAATTGCATAGCTAGCAGCACTGAACAGTTGAATCACAATTCTTTAAAGCAATTTCAATCATCATAAAAAAATATGGCATTAAAATGGTTATAATTGTGCCGTTTTAATGCTGAAGAGTGGCCAAACACTGTCACTTTTTATATTTAAACACTGATATATACATATATATTTATATATTTATATATGTGTACACACACACACACCAAAAAAAAAAAAAGATTTCACTAGTTTAGGAAACACACATAATTGCCAATTGATTCCACTCTAAAGCATAGAAAATAACCAGTCTATTCCTTTAACTACAAATTAAAAGAGGTCTTTTTTCCCCTCTCGTCAATACTTGATCTAGTGGTGTATTGCTTCACCCTTAAGTACATCATGCATACAGGGATTGACTATTTTGTGTCCAGACAGCTGTGCTGTAACTGTCCATATGCAGATAAATGACCAGAAAAGGATGTACCAGCATTTATAACTTTTTTTTTTTTCTGTAGTTTTGGCACACATTGGGATTAAAAGGCAAGATTCAGGAGCTGCAAACCTCCTCTACTACAGGAGTCCATCAGCTGTGCAGCTGGCAGCTACCTGGTAAAAGCCATGAACTGTTCCATGATGTAGAAATCTCACAGAGAGAAGGGAGCAGCTTAAATGGTTTATTCAAACCAGACCTGCAAACATTTAACATGTTAAATATTCCATGGCAGTTTTAATAGTTACAACTGCTGGTCCTCATTTCTATACTTGAACCAAAATTTTATGGATCAAATTTCAGAGAAACATAAGAAAAAATAGTAGCAACACAAATTTCACCATAGGATGGATTCATAATTGTTGAAATTTTGTAGAATATTCCTTGTTTTACCTAAATCATTACTGACCTCTAATTTCAGTTTTCAGTCAGGGAAGTACTGCTTGCCTCTCCTTTTCCAGATGCAGTTTTGCCCCAATACATTTAACAAAAACTGAATGCAATAAACTGTTTGTCTGACTTTTGTATGGTTGAAACGACCACCTTCCATTCTTATCCTCTCCCCCACAAATTTGACAGGACTTTCAAAAACTGAAGCCAGAAAAGATACTAATTTGCTCAGACATAACCATTACAAGCTTCAAACATAGCTTATAAATTGCATATAATTTGAAAGCTTTACTGGGATGATATGCACCTGCAAATTGTTAACTAACACCCATAGACACATTTTATGGCTCATGCTCTGGAGTTTTAACAAATCACGCTGCAGGCAGCTGGAAGAGTCTAAGCATGGTGAATGCTTGAAATTTGTCCTAAGTGGTGTTGACGTTACACTGACTGAAAGATGCAACAGTTCTCCTTCTCCTTAAAAAGTTTCCTTTTTTTATTTCTTTTTTTTTTTTTTTTTTTTTTTTTTAA
>VZRL01006557.1:60817-108331 GCA_013397895.1 Origma solitaria
TTTTTTTTTTTTTTAAAGAGGAATAGTGCCTCCTATCCAATTCAAGAGAAAAACAAAAACAGATAAAGCAATATCTCTGGGAGTGCAAATCGTAGCCAACAATACAGCTGCAGAGTTATAAAAGAGCCCCAGAAGGACTGATGATTATCATTACCTGGCATCCTTCCAGACTTAATGACCTCCTCCTCGCTGAGAAAAAGAAAACCTAAAATGTGTTCAGCTGTTGTTTCTTTTTGGATAACTCCAGTGTATCTGTATGATGGGAATACTCAAGCTGTGGGGTTTTTTGGGTAGGTAACCACAATCTTCTGCTATAATAATAATAAGATTGAGCTACATAAGAATTTTCCATTTGTTTACATGACAAGACTAAAAAAAATCATTCTGGGTTCTACTGGTAAAGAAGGTAAAAAAAATTGACAATCACTTCTTTACACATAAGCTCTGAATGCTTTAAGGTGATAAACATTTATTAGTATGTTCCCACAGAAGTATGGATTCCCACTTTTTTTGACGAGGTATCTAAAATGTAGTGAATAAATACATGCAATAGTAGATGTGCTGCTTTTTATTAAACTGCATAAAGCTAGTAGCAGATCTGACTGCAAAACTCCCACAGATTTTGTTTTTCATTTCTGTTAAACATACATTTTGAGTTCATTTGGATATAGTCATTCCATAAGTACTTTTAAACAGAAAATATCATAGAAAAGTCTTACTGAAGTTAGTAAAACTAACACACCTTGTCTTCAAACAATGAAATATGTGTACCTTTTTTTCCTCAGAAGTTTAGAACTTAAAAGAGTTTTCCAGAAACCTCTAAACAGATATCTAGAATTTGAAAGATAAATATATAACTTTTATTGCATGTGATAGTTTTAAAGACCCTACAAAAAGTTGCAATTATTTCAAGCAAATGCATTTTTCTACATGAGAATTTTTTTTTTCTCATAAAAAGATGACTGAGGAAAATGACATACTGAATAGATGACAACCACTTGAAAATCCAAGAAGAGAGGTTCTTTGTGCATCCTACAGAACCATCTGAGACAGAGGAGAGAAAGAAGAGGAAGCAAGACAGAGCAAATGACAGCCCACTTGACCTGAGTAAACGTTGTAATGTTTCTGCATTTTAACGTATATTCTGGGATGAGGGTCTGAGTGTGTCTACCACATGGAAAACTTTGGCCTTCCTAACATTTTACACTCGCACTACTGAGAACGTCTTGCGGCAGTAGTACTTCCAGATGAGAATAAAGTAGAAGCCTTCTGTGATTTTTGTTTGCTTTTCTTGTTGGGGTTCTTTTGTAACAACTCTGTCACTGGCAGTAGCAGGAGGTTTATTTTAGTTCCAACTTGCTTTAAATAATCTTTTAGTTTGTTATGTGGTATGGTATAGTTTTGTAGCTTAAACACTCTTGGCAAATCCTTGCCTATCTGCTGAAGTTGTCCCCCACCCACTACATACGAAGCTAACCAACACTGAACAAATACTTCCAACTGTCTTCATAGCGGGCCAGAGGTCATCCCAATTGGAAAACAGGGGCTTCAGATGGCATTTCCTTTATGCCAGCTAATTGCAACCATATGCTTTTTGTGACAGAAAGGGAGGTATGTAAGTATCAGACCCATTAGCCAGGCTAATTGCTTCTTCCACAGCTGATTCTCTCTATGTAGCTTTTGTCCTGCAGTTTAGCATCGTCTGTGCTGCCTGGTTTTAATTATTTTGTTGTTGCTTCTGCCCTGTTATTTTGTTTATTGCCAGCAGTGATTTGTAAGCTGCGATATGGGGATTCAGCTTTTATGTCTGAAAGTGAGAATAGTTTTCTTCTCCCAAATCTTGCCAGGCAATTCTTGGCTTTTTCCTGCTGTTTCCTTTGTTAAGATGGATGATT
The DNA here is from genome assembly GCA_013397895.1 of Origma solitaria. Taxonomy (NCBI): domain Eukaryota; kingdom Metazoa; phylum Chordata; class Aves; order Passeriformes; family Acanthizidae; genus Origma; species Origma solitaria. Next base: position 62,713 of record VZRL01006557.1, read on the forward strand.
TGGAGCATAAACAGCAGAAAATCCAGGATGATGATAGGAAAGACATAACATGTATGCATCTAATTGGGATGAGGAGGAAGAATTTCACAATTCATCACTAGCATTCCCCTTGGCCCACTCAGTGAAGGAAATCTAGAGATCCAAATGATAACTTTGGTGTAGTTGATGTGTACATCAAGGAAATATGGCATTCCAGAAAACAAAAATATGTTTGTGGGACCCTCGCTGAGTATGAACTTCAGAGTGTTCTGAATTTGCCTGTTTTGTTCCTGCCTTTTCTGAAGGCACTTCCCAGCTTTGGAGAACTAAGGACTTCCCATTTTCCAAACCATGAACCCCAGGGAGGACCCACAGGATCAAGGAGAGCAGGATTTGCTCTACACCAGTAGTCTCACACACATGAAGTAATATCCACATTCTTCATCTTGCCTTTTGCCACCTGTACTCAGCATGTTGTCACACAGTCATTAACTTAGAAAACTAACAGGAGCCAAACAAAAACCTCTAGAAGAAATGAGTTGCTGTAAGAAAACAATTAAAAAGTCACCTGTTGTGAAAAAAACATATTTAATCTAACATGGGTAAAGAGACCACCCAGGATTAGCCTGAACTTGTGTTTTTCTTTCCCCCTCCTCTCCACAAGCTTGTTACTTGCAATACAGGTGCATCTATATGAATGACTTATTGTGAAGGGCTGGGATGATGATCTCATCTCAACAGATTGAACTGTCTGGATATTACAGAAGATGATAAACTGTGATTAGTTAACAAATACAATTTTTAACAAAATGAAAAGCAGGAGCAAGAGCAGATAGCAATGTATTTGTATTTTAAAATATTTCTTTATTTTAAAACTAAGTCATAGACATTAAAATGTGAAATACGTTTTCTCAAACCAATGTGCACAAAATTATCCAGACAGGTAAAACCAGCACGGTCTTGTGACAGAGACTTCAGAAATTATCTTAATCAAAGTAGATAATCACAATTTTGTGATACAGATTTCAGGATCAACCCCCTGAAAACTCAAGTCAATGGCAAAGTTTAGTATTAGGATTATAAACGCTTTAGTAATGATTAATTTTTTGGAAGCTAACTTGGTTGTAGTAATGCCAAATGAAATTAATTCTGTTGAAATTTAATCCTTAAACAAACGAAGACCTATTAGATATTGGAAATCTCCAAAGATACATTAGCATAAAATTACAAATTGGTTTGTCTTTTTTTTTCTCCAAAATTCATGCACTCTGTGTACCTTCACACATGGATAGCCTTCCACATGGAAATAAAAATTACTTTCGTGATCCAATGCACAATTTTGTAATATAGAGTGCTGTCCAAATTTATTTCCTTGTCTAGAACTTTTGTTAACAGTTCATCAAAAAGACTGTCCTGCTGTCCTTAAACGCTGAGGAATTTGTTAGCTAGAAGTAGTCACTAAAATCAAGTTAATCTCCACCTTTCCTTTCTGAGCTACAGCTTCGTATGTTATACAACAACGAATATTTTCTAGGCAGATCTGCTATCACTTGTTACTGGGTTTATTTCTGACTTTCCACCCAAAATGTCTGCTTTTGGATAAGTCTTTCTTTTCTAGTTTCAACACTTGAAGTAAAAATTCTTACCTACGATAATTTTTATGGAGAGATAAAAAACAACAAACCAACCTTCACTGATTTCTAATAATAACATTGGGGCAAGCAATTTTTTCTTTCAAGTCTGATTAACTTCCCTACCCTTACACCATTCACACCACCAATTTTTAAATAAACACAGTAATTTGAAAATTATGATCTTTGCTGGACAATATTCCTATAGTTTTGTGGTTGGTGATAAGGATCAATCACTGGGCAAAACGATAATCTATTTTAGACTGAGATGGGAGTTAATAGTGAATATGTTAGAGAACTAACTTACTAAATTTAGATGCCTAAATTAGAGCTAAATTAATTTCAGCTTTGTGATCTCAATATTTTCAAGATGTCTGCCATTTCCCCTTGGGATGAACAAGAGTTTCCTAAATTTTCATGAAGAGTGGCATATGCTTGAAATGACAGGAAAAAGCTTTCTTACCTGTGCTGATGTGGCATGGAGGGAAAATCTGTTTTCTTCATATACAGCTGGGACAAGAGCCACTTAGTACTATAATGGGAGTCTGAGGCCAGTACAAGAGGGAGAGAACCCAACATGAAGGACCAAAATGGTGAATGGAGGAAATGTCAGGTTGTCTTTTTGAGAAATGGGACCAAGGGAAAAAAATTGCACATCCATAAGCAATAAACTGAAATAAAATGATGACTTGAAGGGATACTGTATCTCTTCAAGAATACTGATCCAAGAACCAGTGAAGTCAGGATAAGCTGGAAAATGGAGGTGGAAAGGCAGTTTGGTTCAGTCATCTGAATTCAGAAACACAGAACATGAAAGAACAATAGGAAGTGGGTGGACACTTCCCACATGGAAGATGGGTGTAGTTGTCATGAAAGAAAATGGAGATTGTCTGCTACTGGGAAGCTCAGTAGAGGTGAAGAGAGACCAGAGTGGGAGGTCTGAGCTGGTTTCAATAAGGCAGTGCAGAGGGGAAAACACTGTGGGGACCATCCAACCTTGTAGAAGTCTGTGGAGGATCCTGAGTATCCCATTGAACACAGTATTTCCTCAGGATCTGGTAGACCAAGACCAAAATTCCTTCATATGTAGAAATTTCAACCTTATTCCCAGCCTCAGTCAAAGAATGTGGTTGAACTGCAGGAAACTGCTGGGTTTAAGAAGAAATTCCATTCCAGACTCCAGCTACCTCAAAAAGTACTCACTGAAAATATTTGCTAATCCTCAAAAACATATATTTTTGAGTGGAATTTTAAAGTGCGTGAAAAAAAGTTAAGGTGAAGGAAAGATAAATTTTCTGTAACAGAGAAACTGATCATTTTGCTACAGGTTACAAATTAAATAAATGCCAGGCAGAACCAGAAATTTGACTTAGTACTTCAGTCATAGAATATTCTCCTGAAACACAGGATTTCCCTTAACTGCTTGAAACAAATATCAGGACAGTTACGATGTTAATAGATGAGAAGAAAATCTCTTTTGCTGAAAGTAACTTATAGGTGAATAGTTTGGAATCTATGAGTTACAAACTCTTCACTAAAAAAATAGACATAAATATTTGTGTTTGGTATCTATATGAAATGGAGATTCCTTAGAGGTTCTTTACCACCTCACTTTTGAGAAGAGAGTTCTGCATCCACATCTCAGTCAGAGGCTGCAATTTTCAATGGTCTTTGAATCTGAGAATTTGATATGACAAAATGCCATAGAATCAGGTGGTGGTAAGACTGCATTTACATTTTCAGTAAATGATGACACAGATGGCAAAATGCTCCTTTCTGACAGCTGAAGATCCAGCATAAGATGGAAAATAATTGCTGTTATTTCTTCACTTAAAAGTCTTTCCTATTGCTTAGTGGTTTTAATTTACTGGATATGTTCTGTTTGAATTGAAGTGGGCTGAGGAGAGGCTTGCCTTACCATTGGCAATGTTCACTATCATTTCCGAATAGACATGAGCCAAATGCAGAACTCCATATCCAAGTATTTCTAATATCAGAGAGAAAGGAAAGTGTGTGAACACTATGTTCTAGCCCACCACTGTGGCTTTGATCATGGGTCAAATACAAAATTAGAATGGGCCTTTTATAGCTCCAATTTGGACACAAACAAATTCTGTTTTAATCAGATTGTGCTCCAAGAAGGAAGAAATTGTATGTGAGTTTGCCACTCTTATGTGTGAAGACAGTCTTGCAACCTAACCGTAATTTTGCCTCAAAGCCAACCTCTAAACCATATCCCAAATTAATGTAGGTTTGAGTCTGACTTCCTTCTTTTACCTGGATCCACCGCTCATAAAAGCGAGTTTCTGAATAATTATTTTTTGTTTTGGAATACATCAGATTATATCAAATTGCTAACCTTTTTTTTGAAAAAAAAAATTGCAAAAAAACCCCCAAAAAACCACCAAAGCCATGTGTTGGAATGTTATGTGATGCACATAAGTTAGTGATCCTTCTCACTTGGTAAGGTACCCAATTAGAACGGCGACTAAAAGAATAAAAGCAAACAAAAAAGACCTCCCCCCCCAAAAAAGGGTAAGAATTTAATTTTTCCCCCACTTTATTGGGAGGGCTCCAGAAACCAGAAGCAAATGAGGGAGAAGCAGCAACAGAGACCACCAGCAAACAGCAGCTGCAATGTGAAACCACTCATGAGAAGAAAAAGGGCTGCTTCTCTCCAGTAAAAATTTGTGCAAACATGAAAGCAACCAGCAAACACTCCCAAAGTAAAGATTCAATCCAAAAGTATTGAATAACTAAAGAGAAGAAGGAGAAAAATCCAACTTTGTGACAACAATGACCAAGATGCTTTATTTAATTTTCCTGAAATTTAGAAGAGGGGTAGAAAAATGAATGTCTTTCAACTGCACAGAAACACTGTACTGATAAACTACTAGTGTTATTCTCCACTGAAAATACTTTCCATAGCCCAGAGGAAACTTGTGCTTGTCAGAGGGTTATTTTTGTCATGATGATAAAATAAAAAGAATAATGACAATACGGTCTAATGAGAAGCATTTATTTAGCAATGTCCCACTATCTGGAGGAAAATTAGTACCTAAACCCCACAATGTTCTTAAAAATGACTTATGGGTAGCTTTATGTAAGCATTGTTAAGGATGGGCTAAAAAGAAGAATGTAGTGCAACTGGTTGAAACCAAGGTTAGCTATAGGAAAGTCACAAGGTGGGTTTTCTATGTTTTTACTTTTAAGGGCATACAAATAGTTGCAGATTAAAGGAATATTATTAACAGTACCTGCATTACAACTGCCAAAATTTGACTTAAAACAAAATGAGTTTGAAAGAAAAAAAGAAAAAAAGCTTAAGGCTTCAGTAAATTCTGCTAAGTTTTACAATTGGTGTAAATGTTGCATTCTCTCACCAAAAAAAAAAAAAAAAAAAAAAAGATTGTCATTCTTCAGATTCTGGTTTCCCTTTTAGCCATACCATGGCCAAAAAAAAACCAAAACAAAAAGGCTCACTGACCAAAAATATTGTTATGATTAAGCTTTCTCTGAAAACAGTGCTTTGGAAAGTGTTAAAATACCTCATGGCTGCTTCTGCTTGTAAAATTTTTATTAGATGTGATTTTTATTTTTGGTGGGTGGTGCATCTCATTATTAAAATTTTCAGGCCTACTCTCCTTTTAAAATTCAGAAACAATTACTTTCTCTGGGAACTTTACATCGCAGCACTTGTCACTCATTCTATGCCTCCTTTTGAATTTGGCCTCTGGTGTTGCTATGTTTATTTCCATTCTTTGATGCCTTCCACTATTCAAGTGCTCCCTGAATAGCTGGTCCATGTATGTGACTCTGCAGTTTCTTCACAATAAAATTGTTGCTCTTCCCATTCATCTAAGGTCTGCCATCCTTTTCATACTTGTCTAAGGGATCTGTCTGTTGTCGCTTGAGCCACCCTGGTGTACCTACCCTGCCAAAAAATAAGCGAGAGAACAAGTTTGAGTACTGGATTGTGGTGTTTGTTTGTAGCTTATATTCTGACACTGCTCTGGACCTCTCCAGCTCCTCCAGAGGGGCCTGAAACAGTGCAGGGCTGGTGGCAGTCCTTAGCAGCCCTACTCTAGCAATTTGTCTGGTGTGTCGCCCCTTGCTCGAGGGTGGGCAGCGCTGCTCCTGCAGACTGGCAGGAGTGCTCAGCCTGCTCCACAGAGATGCTCACTATGACTAAGTTTACATGAACCTCAAGACCCTCTTCTCCTACTAGGTGCATGTTCTTTTTCTCCTGCATGTGTTCTTTTTATCATCAGGGAAGTAATTATAGCTATAATAAAGAGAAAATGAGTGAGAGAGGATTACAAAGAGTTCTTTCTCGCCGCTGTTTTCCTTTATTCTTTTCATCTATTTCATCTAATTCCTGTTGTCCTCCAGGCATCTCTGAATTTAGAGGTGTAATTAATGATGAAAATCCTTCCAGTTGTTACATGCATGTGGCCAGGCATACACACTTCAGTTCTCTTCAAAGGAAGAATTCTGATACAATTGTTTTTATACACACACATACAAATTTGACCAGCTTTTCTACAGCATGTTTTTTTTAAAGGCTTATAATATTCAACAGCAATTCAAATACGTATAACAGAACATACCATACAACAATCCTAAGAATGTGACACAAAATCGCTGGATAAAGTGGCAATCAGAAGAGGAAATGAGTTTTTTCCAAGCAGGTGAACTGTTACAACCAATGTAGCTCAAGGGCAGATTACTCACCCACATTGCTTCCTTCAGGACTGTTTTGAGTTTTGGTTTCCTAAAAGGGGGTTTCCATATGGAAATTCAGTGACGAGTAAAGAAAAAACTAGCTGAGAATTTTATGAAAAAGTATGATTTGAATGAATGAAAAATATATACTATTATAATTGGAGGTCAGTTACATGAAGACTTGTGTTTCTCAGATTACAATAATAAATTGAGCACGGTGTATTCTACATGTATGTTTATGAGCATGACCACATCAAAATTATCTATTAAGCACAAGTGTCTTCTCAGAAGGAAGAATTACTTTGATGAAAGATTGGTACTGCTTATGTGTATGCTCATTACTAGAACGATACGCTATTGGTTAACATTGTTCTGTCCATTTTTCATGTGTTTATCTAACATGCACAATAAAACTCTATGGGATTCTGCACCTGGATAAAATGTTATTTACCCAGATAGGCTGATATAAAAATAATTTCTTATCCCCTCATCCATTAAAATAAAGCACACGGACCAGCTGAGACAGGTTGATGAGTGTTTAGCTACAGGGAACCCTGATTTCCTGGGATGTGTCCGCTGCAAGAAATGTCTCAAGTTATTTTTCAAGCCATAGGATCAACAGCCTGATTGCTTGGCAGGGGGTTTTGGAGCGGCAGGGATGGGCCTTAGAGGTCTCTCTGGCTTTAGGAGCCTTGTGACCCACTGCATGGGGTAGCCACTGCTGTCTTTTGACCTGGAGACCCTGACATCTGTGGGCTTGGTAGCCTGTCACAGTAGGCTTTATGAGGCAGATTTATGCTTAAATAGTGTGCTAACGAGTACTTTACATTTCCACTTCTCTAACTGTCAGGATTTTTTTCTTATAGTTGGTTAAAAACCAAAACAATAAAAAATTCAAAGCAATTGACATAAACCAACCAAATCTCTTTTACCAAATGCTGCCTAATAGATGTTCTGAATATAATATCTGAGTATGTAGACATTTAACAAAAATTTCAGTGTTAACTTCTGGAAGATTCTGCTACTGCACCTACTACAAGGATCAGCTGTCAGCTCTCTGCATTTGGAATGATAATTATTTTAGAAAATTCAATGTGTGCAGGAATACATTTCCTGCTTCTCCAAGGAGGCAAAACCAAATCTAGTGACATCATTCTGATCCTCAGATAGGCACATAAATAGAAGTTTTTTTTCCTCCTTTCGATGTTAATTACATTGGTTTGTGTGTGACTTTATTAGTACACACAATGAAAATTACAGTGTGTAGGGCTTTTGTAACTCCCAGTCTTGAAGCCTCAGATTTTAACAAATATATGATTGATTCTCTTATCTAATGCACTGGGAATTAATTCCCTCAGAATTCCAGATGTACTGTATGGTGATTAGCTTAGTGATAATATACATACAGAATGGGAAAGAAAAACAACGCCCAAAAAAGTGTACTAAACTAAATCAAGTCTTCAACTCCTTCCAGCCAACGAGTAGTCTCCAGGGAAATTCCAATAATTTGGTCCTTATTGCTTAATCATTTGTTGTTGTTAAAACAGAATTCATAGCTCTTTTATGATGAAGTATATGACTAGCCCATGAATATTTCAAAAATACAGGTCTGGATCTGTGACTGGCATAAAGATGTAGGATAATTCTTCTGGGTAGGATATCCTAGAGAAGCATTGAAGACAGTTGGGTATTGCACTGTAAGTAAGAGTGCAAATACTTTGAGAAGGAGATGGAAAATTCTCTGCTCCTTGAATTTGCACCAACAAGACATAGGAGCTTCTGAGTCCAGAGGGAAAGAGACACAACAGAAGAAGCTCAGAACAGGACCACTGACTAGGGTGAATCAGAAGGAGATCAGCTGATATTCTTTAAAGATGTGGAATTTGCCCTTAAAAGTAGGAGAAAATATGTCTTTTCTGGAGCAGTTAAAGAAGAGACAAACATTTCTTTACATTTTCTGATAAAAGAAAGGGTTTGTGCCCTAATAATATCTAGCAGCTCTTCACTGTTGAAATCAGTCCCACTTACGGATTTGTTGCTTGTTTTGTTGGGGTTTTTTTTTAATGATTCCCATAACATTATGATAGTGCACTCATATGCTGAGAATTGCAATATGGAATAATAATCTAAAAAAGTCTTTTGTTACTGAAAGCTGCTGCAAATATGTGAAGGGGAAGGGGAAAAGCCATACACTTCTTTGACTTAAAATATGGAACTGATTCACTATGCAATTAAAACCCATGGTAGGATTGTTTAACATTTTTCTTGATCTCAGAAAAAAATATGTTGGAAGTAGGTAACCATTTATCTGTTAGTTCTGTGAAATTCTGGTTGGTGCATTTTAAAATTCTGAACAGCTGAAAAGGGATATTTGTGAAACTTTAAGGGGATCATCAGTGCAAGCTCTTCCTTTTAAATCTTATCTAACATCTCTCTGCCCAAAATTACAATTATATTTTTTTATAGAATCATTTATTATTCTTTGTCACTTCTGTATTGCTAAGGCCTGTTGGTTACTTCAAGGATTTATTTAATGTCACTGCTGGCAGTGTCTAAATTCTGAGTCTTAGTAAAATGTAGAAAATCTACATGTAGCTTTGCACATTTCATAATTTTTTTCTAGTCATGAATGATGCTCAGTTTTTGGTATGCATAGATGTCCACAAAGTTTGCTGAAAAGCAGTATTTCAAAAGCATTTGTTCTGGTGCAAAATCACAGCATATTTCTTTTTGGACTCAAGGACGTTTGCATAGTGATACATTCTACTCTGGAACTGTTGTTTCAATAGTTTTAATTTTATTCTGCATCATTTCCACTTCTATTTCAGAAAGCACATGCACTAATTTGGGAGTTCTTTATTTCCCTTCCCCTCCATCTCTCATTGAAGTCAAAATTCTGTGTGTATTATCAATGCCAGGATAGTGGAATATAAGCTCCTTCTATGAAATATTCTATAGGAATAATATCTACAAAATTGTCTGTGGCAGCTGAGTAGGTAGGGGCTACCCACACTCTTACCTGTTACACCACACTGACCTAAGTGTTTAGCTGTAAATGTGTAGAATGAAAGTGACTGCTTCCATGGCTTGATAGGTTAAGGTGGGTTTAAGAACATCAGCTTTATCTCCCCAGCAAAAATAAGTCCCTGAATGGATTTTACCAGTCTCTTATCTGACAGAAAAGATGTGGAAAGCTAATGGTTAAACTGAAATTCGTTCCTTGAGAAATAATTTAGGTAAATACCAAGTGAATATTAAGTGCTTTTAAAAGGTCCTGCTTTAATCTCTTGAGGTTTTGACCATTCAGATTAGCTATCAGTGTTAAGGTGAACACTCAGCACTAGGATCCAGTCCTCTATCTTCACACAAGAGCACTGAGTCCAAAATAATGACTGCAGAAGTATTTCATAATGGATAGTAATTACAATTCAACTGGAAGAAATATTAAAGAATTCAAGTTCTGTGAAGGTATTTTATCTTTCAAACAATTGCTGTTTTGCTGCCAGTTTTATTTGCTAAAGTGATAATATATGTTAAAAACTGATTTTGTTTGTTCTAATAAAAATAAAACCATATCTTTTATGAAGTCCCTGGAAAAGAGAGCAGAACATTGAGTACTCAATATCTGCAGTGTTAATCTTTTGCTTCGCCTGTGTGGCAGTCTAAATAAATGATTTTATCACAGGCATGAAATAAAATAGAATTCAACATGCAATTTATTTTTGAAGAAAAGGTTTGTAACTGACAATGACTCATCTATTATTCTCTGCTAGTTTCAGAAAGACTTATTAAAATTTACCTGTACCTGAGGTTTCAGTCAATCTAGTTGGTCATAACTTGATGGGTCAGTTGTTTGATTAATTCCAGCCTTCCAATACCTTTTATTCTCATTTTTCTTTCTGGCGGTGTAATTATTGGTTACATTATAGATGAGCATGAGTGGTTATGTCAACATATTTCAGGTTGTAATGAGGAAAATATATAGAGGTATAATAAAGATAATGTGACTTCAGCTATGCTTTGTGAGCATGTGTCTTGATTTATGCTGTTTTTTAAAACCGCAGTGATAACATTTTTGGAAGCAAACATAGTGAGGTCGTGTTATGCTCAATGTCATTCTGAAGACATATTCCAGTTGGCCAGAGCCTGTGGCTGCAGCTGTCTCTACTTCATTACACCACTTCTAGCACCTGCACCTTTAGGAAATAACTAAGATTTTCAGCTGACATCTTCCAGGCATTTATTTATGCTGCGACTGAAAATGATTCAATCTGTGTGCTAGAGGGGAGTGTTCTTTCATTAAGAGCAGCAACTGATGAGAATAAAATGTGCCCTAATAATGAAAAGCATTAATTTGTATCATGTTACACAGGAGAAAAATTGAGGTTAAACTAATGTTAATCTAACAAGCAAAGATAATGAATTTCTGATATTTATATGACCATTTTAGTTTATTCTTAGCTTTCTATTTTTGGACATTGTTAGAAATCTCCAACTTTGTGCGCTATTATATATCACACTGCTGGTTTTATTTAAACACAAGATAATAAATTAGCGATAGTGGCACTGTCAATAATGAAAGGTCTGCTTTCCTTTACTGTCTAAATTCTTGAAAGAAGCACACTTTTCCGACCTTTCATAAATATAACATTACAAAAGACTCCTCACTCCTTTCAAAAATGTATTCCCAGCTTTAAGAACATGAATAGACCTACTGCTACCTATATCATGCTTAAAATCAACCAAAGCATAAGAGCTATTTGGGAGGGAGGTGCTTGGAGATTAGGGTGCTCTACTGACTTTGTAGATAGGGTGAAAAGAGATCCAACAGGGAATTAAACTCTATTATTTTTAATATTTCATAAATATTGGGTAACTTTAGCAAGCATTCTAATTCACTTGAGTCCTTCACACTTGAATAAAATACATGGTCATAAAAAGTCACATTAGCAGAATTGCTCTACTCTGGACTACCACAGCACAGGGTAATTTGCCCTCTATGAGTTTATCCATCTCAAGGATACCCCTAGCTACAGGTGATTCACAATCAATCTACTATTACCTGGAAAACTATTACAAGGTTATTCTAATGAAGAACAAGGTGTAACCTCTGACCTATTAGAAGAGATAAATTCATCACATTGTCTTCAGCTGTGGAGTATTAATGGCCATATTTCAACAAGTTTAATTCTTCTTTCTTATATTCAAAAATTGTTTTCCACCCAACTTCATCTGCTGGATTTTATGTAAAAAATAATCATTGTCATAAATGTGACAGATCCTTCACAGGTGGACTTAGGAGAAGATGCAAAAAAAATTAGAAGAAAAATGACAAATTACTGTAGCAGAACTCTCTGCCTAAGCAGGGATACAGCAACTCAAAATTTTCCTCATTTAAAAGTTATTAGTGATAAGATTGAGCAAGAACTGTCTGTTCCTAGTGCAGAAGAATGCTTAGAGGAGTTTGAGCAAAGTATCAAACACACCATGAGCACGCGCAAGACATATTCCCTGAGGCTGGGAGCAGCAAGGTTGTGTAGGCACTGACGCAGAAGAGAGTCAGAGGGGCTGAGCAGAACAAACCAAAGAGCAGGTAGCACTTTTTTCAGCACAAAGCTGAAACTCATTTTGCAAAACAATTTTGCTGAGTAAGCCTGACAGCACACAATCTAAAATATGCATCTGACTGACAACTTGTACTATAAAAAGCTGGTCCCACTTTTGTGCAGAAAAGAACTTGTAGTGTATCTCCCTAAGGAGTATGAAGAAATTTAGTCCCCAAGGCTAAGGAAAAAAGATTTGTCTACAGTCACTGCTATGGGTGAGGAGTATTAATCTCTACTGAATAATTGTTTTCCTGGCATTAATATAATTGCTTTAACATAATTGCTTCAGTATTGCTTAAAAAAAAAGTGCACTATACTTGAAATTATGGCTATCTGTACTGTGTAGTAAATGTTTCTGATTAAGATGATTTTACTTCCTAGTTATTATCATTATTGTAATAAATTTACATGAACAATTCATTTTATTTACATAAATTTATTTGCTTTACCATCCTTGATTCTGAAGGACAAAGCTGTATAAAGGTTTAATTATGCCTGTATAATCCTCTAGACATAAACCATTAGTAAAGTCTGGGGCCAGGATTGGATCCAGACACACCCAGGCTGAGAAGGAGTTTAGAAAGCAAGAGGTCTTTTCTGCACCTTGACTCAATGGAAGGGCTTCTCTAATAATCTTTGTGTGAAGCTCCCACTCTGCTCATGACTATGACAGCCTAGATGATTTTAAAATTGTATAAATCGAAAACAACATGTCATACCTTTCTTGGTTAAAATAAATCCGCTGAACCACTGTGAAAACAAAAAAAGAAAGTTTGTTGATAGAAACTTTGAGGAAAATTACATAAATTATGCATAGTGGTAATTGCAAGCATTAAACAGTGAAGCATGTTTCTGTTGAAATTGAAATTTTAAAGTTTCTGAATTAACAATGCATTTCAATTACTTAAGGAAAAAAACCCACATGGCTATGTTGATCCCGTTTTGGCATTAGCCCTTCTTGAAACAAAGGCTCTCCTAAAAAACCTCCAGGGATCCTTTCCAATCAGTATTTCCAGGATTTCAGGAGACCAACATGTTTATAAGTAGCTGCATAAATTACCAAAATATAAGACAATTCTAGATTAAAACTGAAGACAAATCTAATAAATGTGTACAAATGTCTCTTCCAAAGCTTGGAGTCTATTCCAGGTTCCCCATACATACCAACAATATATTTACCAGTCATATAGCCATTCCCAAAAGGAAATTTATCCTTGAAAATAATTATATCCACTATGTTATTTTTGTGATAATACAGATTTTCTGTGTATTTATCTTTGGTATCTCCAATATTTCATTGCAAAAGCCATAGACAATTTTTTGTCATTTCATAAATAATTACAAGCCATTATTATTGTGCAGTGTTTTTGGGGATGTTTCCTGAAAGGCAAGCGTGTGATGTTTGCCTCTGCTACAGGTTGTATGAAAATGGAAGTATCATGTATCATCCAGCCAGAACACATGTGGTGTATTAAAAACTGACTTTGTAAATTTCAGCAAAATGGAGATTGGAAACATTTTTCTAAAAAGCACACAAACAAAGAGGAAGGAGATGCCTGTATTTCTTATACTACTTTATTTGTTGCTGAAATTGCTAAAAATGAAGGAATGATTTTACCAAGAGCAGTTATAAGAAGAAAGCAGTAGGAAGATCTGCATCACAGTACGTCATATGAATTGTGAAAATGGTGCAGCAATTGATGTAGCAATCTAGAGGATTAAAGGATTATTTTTGCAAGGGGTTACTACAGATTTTGATAATTAATAGATTGAACCTTTACTGCTGAAACTTGGAGAACCCTTTGAATTTTCAAATACTCCTACATTGAGGGTTTCAATTCTGTGTTAACAGCCAGTCTTCTAAATGGTTTCTTTTAAAATAATTACAAAATCTTTAAAGTTCCTTTGACCAATGACCTTATTACCCACTCTATTTTAACCTTCTTCTTTCTTTTCATTCATTTCAAAGTGAAGGTTTACCTTGTTTAAGGCTGCAATTTATTTCTTTTCCCTCTGTTATCCTTAAAATAGTCGTATCATCTTGCATGAAATTTCTCAAAGCTAATGTCTAACCCGGTAATGAATTTCATCCTAATATCTAATCTAAACCTACCCTCTTTCAGGTTAAAGCCTATCACAGCATTCCCTGGTAAAATGTCCCTCTCCAGCTTTCTTTTAGACTCCTTTTAGCTATTGAAAGGCTGCAATAAGGTCTTGTCGGAGCTAAGCCACCCCAGCTCCCTCAGCGTGTCCTCACATAGAAGAGATGATCCAGCCCTCTAATCATCTTTATGGGCCTCCTCTGGAGCTGGTTGAGCAGTTCTACATCTTTTTTATGCTGTGGACCCTGGAGCTGGTTGGAATATTCCAAAACCAGTTTCATAAGAGCAGGGTAGAGGTGCAAACCTCAGAACTTAATCAGGAACCCAAGTTTAGATGTATTATGTTGTGGCAAGAGTCTCTCCCTCTCCAGGCACTATCATGAGAGTCTTGAAAAAATAATCCACTCTGTAGAAGTTATCTTTCTTAGTTATGTTCTCTCATTTCTTTTACAGTAGTAGAGAATGAATACATCTTTACCTGAGTAAGATGAAGAAAAATAGAACTGTAGAACTGTAGATATTCCCTCAAAGACAAGACAACTTTAAAATCTTGAAAGTGGTTGATAACATATTGTAGATCACTTGTATATTCTTTAAACAGATTTTTTGTCCTTCTTCTAAGCCTGAGTTTGATGAGAAAAGGCTCAAACATTTTAGCCAACTTATTCTAACATTAGTTTTATAATTATTGTTTGGAAGTAAAGTTTTTTTATTATATTTTCAAGGTAATAACAAGAAGGAAGAGGAACATCGAGTGATTGCTGCAGATTGTGATTACTTCTTGAAATGTGGAAGTGCTTTATCAAATATTTGGACATTTAACTGCATAGAGCTTAGATAATAACAGAAAGTATCATCGTGCTACTAAAAAGGATCTATTGGTTATAAGAAATCACAAACTGGAAATTATCAACTAAATTAGTTTACTGTAGAGATTATATGCACAAAAAGCAAACATAATAATGAAACACAAATATTGCATGCATTGTTTAAGTGACATATGAAGTAGTTAAATTCTGTTTGGCCTTGGGTAGGCCTCAGATGCAATATTATGACCAGTTTTGGGCTTCATGCATCAAGAAGGGTACAAACCAATTGGATGGGGTCCAAAAGAAAATAACAAGAATGGTTACAGCTCTAGAAAACATAACTTCTGAAGAAAAATTGAAGGAAATAGGCTTGTTTAGTCTACAGTTGAGGAGACTGATGACAGCACGATAGAGAAAGGTAAAAATAGGAGATGAGAATCAGCAGTTTTCCATGATGAGCATGAATAACAGCAACATAAAACAGAATTCAGTGAAGTCTAAACATTTTAAAAGATTTCTAGCAGCAAAGCTATTTGAACTCTATAATAGCCTGTGAAAAGAAAGTCTTAATCAATGCCTCCTTTTGTGGAACTAAATAATAGAAACACTTTGTGGAATAATTCAGGTACACTCTAATCTTTGAGTCAGGAAATGGATTGTATAACTCCTTGTGATCCCGTCAAGCTCCATTGTTTGTGCTTATATGATTGATAATTTTGCATTCTTTTTATAAGCTGTGATGTGGAACACATGGTAAACATCATATGTGGGATTATGTGAGGAAAGCTCATCTGCACACCCAGAAAGGAGACACACAGACAAACAATGGCAGCTGGAGGAGCAGAGGCCAATCCTGGGGGCCAGCAGACCATCAGAGGTCCATCCCCACAAACCTAGGGGCCTAAAGGCCTAAAGTCATGTGGGAGCACAAATTGAAGACTCAAGCAAGTGACACAATGTGTGAGCACCTCCCAGAGCTGTCCCACGCGAACCTCAGTCCCAGTGACCTGGTGGGAAACCCCTCAGGATGGGTCAATGTCAGAGCACCTTCTGGGCTGAGGAGATTGCTGCTTGAGGGATGGGACATCTTATGGCAGGCAGGGGAAGAGTATTTTGTGTCACAGAGGACTTTCTATGGGATGTTTAAGGGATGAACCAAAGATGGGAAAATGGATAGTGTGAGATTATTTGGGGAGGAATAAATGTGGGGAAATTGAAGGGTAAGGAGCCAAGAGATGCCAGTCTTACATAAATGGCTACTGGTGGGTATATTTGTCTGGTCATTCCCTGTGCCTCATCAATATAGTCTGTCCTACCTTGTTATTAAATCTGTTTTTAGCTCTCTTCCTGGATGAGGGCTCTGTATTTGGTGTGAGCACATGTGTATATGAGGGGATTTGGGTGCAGAAATTAGTCAGACTATGGTTTGCAGGATCTGTGTGCATGGGTGTAGGGACTGGAAAGACAGGACTTAACAAAACCAAATAAGAAACTAAAACAAACTTCTAGTGAATGTCAGCATGAACACATTTCTGTGGGGAGGGCACGCCTACCTGCTGTCTGGGTAGGGCTTCCAGTACACTGTAGTACAGGGAAAACAGACCCTGATGAGTGAAGAAGTCTTAACTTGAGTTACAGCCTGCAGGACATCTAGAATTTCCCATCTTCCACCTCCTCCTCATGACCCCACACCTGGATAGGCCGTCTCCACAGAAAATTAGTTTCAGGGCCTAATGTCCAGCAATAAAACAACAAATATCACCATTTCACACAGTAAAATAGCAATGAGTTTTAAATTATTTATGCATTCAAAATCCATGTAAAGTTCCTAGAATGACTTCTGTTTTTAAATCCCAAACACTATAGATACACAGACTGCTCCAGACCTTTATACTGGCACTTAGGGTGGTACTAGGTAACCTAGAGTGGAGCATGGAGAGAGAAACCGGCATGTCCCTTTTTCATATATTCTTACCTTTCTATACACTCTGTGAGAGTGTCAGCAACATGCTCAGCAGATTAGGATAATACCAAGGTGACACCTTGAATGTCATAGTAATGACTAATCATAAAGTGTGAAATGAAAGCAGGAGAAGCAGTGAAACAGCCCTCCATTACAGCTCAGCACGTAACCACACCTGTATTAAAGCCTTGCCAGGCCTGTTACAAAGCCTGATGAAGTAGGCAACCAACTCCAGGGAGCCAAAGTGAGCAAGAAGAGCAGAACATAGCTATAGAAGTGAGTTCATGGATCATTTAATATCTATTTCTCTGTTAGACAAAGCAAGACCTACAGTCAATTAAAATGCAACGTTTTTATGTCTGTCAAAACATCTATACTGTCACAGCCAGTGTTACAGAAAAGCTTAGGCATTGCTGTCAAAAGAGAGGCTATGTCACCAAACTTGTCAGCAAAAAATACAGTTTTTACTCCAAACAGTTTATAAATAGATAAAACAAATAAAGGATTAAGACTCAAGAGATATAACATAAAAGATAGAAAGTTCATTAATATTTTGCAGCTGTCTTAGTAGTTCCTTTTATTTTCCTGGCTTTTTCTTTGTTGATTGATGATATTGAAGATGAGGCAAGGGACAAAATGGGTGGTGGAAGCAGTGGAAGAGGGATAAGATAATAGGAAGGGATGTAGGGGTAGCAGCTAAAGTGAGGTTGAAGTGTAGTGACTGTAAGGGAAGGGGCAGAGGGAATTGAAGCAAACATCTAAGATGAACCATAAATAAGAATGCACACAATGTAGCACTTTATTTCTTCAAAGCACAGGAAAAGTATGTCTGATGTAAAGTCAGGCATTTCTTCCATCTCAAAGTATTTAGTCTTCAGAAAAGTGTTTATAATGGGGGAATATAAGTAAACCTTTCAGGACAAAGGCAGTGAGAGGAGAGTCTCCAACTGTCAGGTCTCTGTACTGAGACAGTTTTGGGTTTGACCATCATGCCATGCTTTGAAAATGTAGAGCACCGCGAATATCCACTACATTTCAGTGAAAAAAAAATTAAATTCCTACCAACCAGGTATCATTTACTCAAGCAAAAAAACCATCAGTATTGTTTCTGTGTTTCAAAGTATGCATCTACAATGAATTAAGGTTCGTATGATTTAAAGATTCTCATTGAAACTATGAAATTATGCCATGCACTGTTTCTGCATAGATGTCATCCATTGTATGCAAATCCATGGTTTGCAAATCCATGGTATGTCCACACATCATGTTCTCATGCAGCTCCATTTAGCTTAACTTCTGGGTGTGAGAAACTCCCAAATACATAAAAATAGAAGAAATGTTCAAAAGGTAACATATAAACTGACTTCTGAGGAAGTGGTCAGAATGTATTGATCAAGAGATAAAATTAAAGTGATTACCTGTGATTCAAAATTTTTCACCTTGAGAATAATCTTGAGTATTCCCCAGGACAACAAAAAAAAAAAGTGGTCAAAAACCATGAGGAAAATAGGACAAGTTCATGATTTTTATAAAAAGA
Organism: Origma solitaria; assembly: GCA_013397895.1. Taxonomy (NCBI): domain Eukaryota; kingdom Metazoa; phylum Chordata; class Aves; order Passeriformes; family Acanthizidae; genus Origma; species Origma solitaria. Next base: position 81,065 of record VZRL01006557.1, read on the forward strand.
ATTACTAATTCCTTCCATACTACTATGCCTTTTTTCTAGAATCATTCCCGTGGTACAGTGGTGTCTGTTTTCTGCTATGACTTATTCCTTCAACAGTCTCAAAGCACCTACAAAACTGAGACTGTGTAACAGTGTGTGCCTTCATATGAAGGCATCTCTTCTTGCAGCTGTCTCAATGAAGTATGCATGTGACTGGTGTTATCCATCCAGACCATATCACAGATCAAAGTGTCTGAACAGCAAGCACACCTAGGTCTTCAAGCCCCTTCTTTTTTACTGTTTCTCTGTCCAACTTGTCATTATATATTTGGTCTAAAAGAATAAAGAATAACAGTAGTTGTTACCGAAGTTAGTGAGGCAAATCACATGTTGAAAATGAGGAATATTTTTCTTCAAAATCTTGGTCTTGTGCCCCTCACTTATCACTTACCAAAGGAGCTGTGGATGCCTCATCCCCATAGAGTTCAAAGCCAGGCTGGATGGGGCTTTGAGCAACCTGAATTAGTGAGTGACATCCCTGCCCATGGCAGGGAGGGCTGGAACTGGATGATCTTTAAGGTCCCTTCCTTAAAAGTTGAATCTATGATTTCTATGAATGTAAAAGAGGAAAATACTAGAGTTTTTCAAATCAGAGGGTTTATTGTCATGATGTGTATGTAGTCAGGATTGAATGAAATGTGTTTTGGACCTTTTAAGGGGGTTTCCAGGATTAAGAGATTAACTGAAATCTCAGTCCTTGCAGGTTTGCACGCTTTCAAACTGTCATGAAGAGAAAGTCAAATGAAAAACCCCTTGTACCTTGCTCACTTCCTAAAAGGTTTGGAGAAACTTTTAACCAAAAAAGGGTTTACTTATTTGATTACAGCTGGCAAAGTTAGAATCCAGCTATTCCCGGGTGCTGAACGGATGCCCAAAAAAAGAGGAGCTCTTCCTCTCTCCATATTGGTATAATTAGTTAGTTTACTGACAGATTGCTCAAGACCAAGATGGTTGCTTACTGCAGTTATGACTTGGATTGGTTTTAGCAATACATGGTTTGTACAATTAAAGCCATTGTGTAGCTTCAAGTTATAGCCTGTTTGTTTACATAAGAATAAGAATTGTATATATTCCATTCAGTAAACTTATTTGTGAAACTCTTGGTGGTTTAGCCCTCTAATCCCATAGGAGAAATAAGGATGTAAGAATAGTCTATACCCCTAGATCATATTAAACAGTAGACCACATCATATAAATACCACAAATCTCAATTGAATCTCATTTTTACTTATGTTTTGGTTACAGAATATTTTTCAATCTTTTAAGTACTTTTTATTCTAAATTAGTGCATATATAAGACTTATAAATTATAGTGCTGTGCACATGGATGTCCTGACCCCATATGAAAGACAGGATTCTTTTTTCCTCTCTCTAAATGGTCTCTCTTTATTACTCTCCTTATATGTGTAATAGTGAAATGAGGAAAAGGGAAACGAGTGTATTAAGAAAGAGAAAGAAAAATTAAAAAACAACAGAACAACAACAAAAAAAGAAAGTACTCTGAACAAGTACTCTATTAGGAAGGGCTATGGAAGACAGGGTTAATACACCCACCTCTGTTTGGGAGAGAGAGAGAAAGGGAGACAGGGTGGACACACTCAGAACTTTCTTCAGAATAGGAAACCAGGACTGTGAGTAATGGAAATGATATTTCTTACTGTTTCCTTACAGACATAAAAAACCAAGAGCAGTAGAAACTTTACTAAAGCACTCTTTAGAGGTCTTGAGATATGCCCAACCTTCATTTATGACAGTAGTGTCTATCTAAAGAGGTCTTTCTTCCGCTGTGCCTGAAGCTCAGGAGCAATCATAATGCTCTTAGGAATGTGAGACTGCTACACTGATTCTAGTGTAATTATCATTGTTTCCCATGCATCCAAAATGTTCTTATTGCTTTCAAGAACTTTCAGGAAAACTTAAAGGGAAGCTACCGTGTCTGTTAAAACAATCATCAAGTTATTTCAAATATAGTGTCAGGTAAGCAAATAATTAGATTTTGTCTTTGGGTGGCTTTTTTTCATAGTCTTTCTATATGAATTCGTATAAAGAAACGTGTCTTTCCTCATGTATACTCTCCTTGATGTCAAGTGCAAGAGGTACCAAAAAAGAAATAGCAGGTGAGGTGGAAGCAGAAAAACTAGAGGAGATGTAAAATCATAGTCAAAAAGAAAAAGGGTTGCAGAGCCACAAATTTAGTGACGAGGACCAAACGCCACAACTTCTAGTTATGTATCTAAACCTAGTCCTGAATTACCCACTTGAATTTTGCAATACATTGAGATTTGGGAAGATTGATGTTGGCTTACATCTTTCTGGATGAACACAACAAGGATTTGTCAAAACTACGTATTCCTAAAAGGATTTCCTACTCAGGTAAGACAAGCAATGTAATGAAGTTTACATTGCATGTGATTATTGCTGGTTAGAAGCTTTCATAATTTAGCAGTAAAGAAGAACTGCTGGGACAGGGGGGAAGGGGAGAAAAAAATTAAAAAAACCCAACAAATAAAGATCCCCAAAACTTAGTGACAGGCTGCCTAGCAGAGTATACTGGAAAATAGGTACTCACAGCCATACTAAGACCAAGTATCCTCAGCAAGAGTTTTCACTCTGCTGTGGAAAGGAAATTGATGAAGAATTTCTGGGTTTAGTATTTACTGGTGACTGAAGTAACTCTTGTGTCCTGGGTCCAAGCAAATTTTGAAAACAGACTCTGAATAATCTCCTCAGATCATCTGTGTCTAGAAACGCAACATTTTTTTTCTTTATGTTTTAAAATATGGTTCTATATACAAATTTGGTGTTTGTATAATTTTACTTTGCAGCCACAGACACCAGTGTAACATTTTATATTATTAAAATTACAATAACTGGAAAGTTGGTAAGTAATTTCTGTAACAACTCGTTTCCTAGTTCAACATATTCAGTGATTTTATGCAGTTGATACATAGTTTTTTAAGAATGTCCTGAAAATTATTCCTAAAATGACTCAACCTTTCCAATCCATCTGTAAAAAACATCTTTAGTCAGTAGACGGGTTACAAATGTTCGCAACTTTTCACGGCCTTTTAGTAAGGTAGAAATTCTACAGAAGAACAGGGAATATAGCACTATAGCAGAATCTGCAACTTATGTCTGTTGATTTTTTCATATTGTTCATTTAGAATGAACATGCTTTTACAATACAAATATCCTTTGTTTTTTGTAGAGCCTTGAACTGACAATGACATGTTATTCTAACTTCAAATCAATGTAAAATTGTTTTTTATTTCTTTTTTTTTAATCAATTCTTTTCTCCCTTTCTTCTTCTCTCCCAATTCCATTCCCCATCCCTAGTTCTTTATTTCTTCATTCATTTTTCCTAAGTGTTTAAGTAAATGCCAGAGATTTGCTAAACATCACATGGTCTATTGCAAACAATATTTAGAGGACTTCGAAATATTTACATGCTTGTTTTTGGATACTCTTTAATGCCTTGAAAATGTGTACTTATTTGGTTGCATATGAAAGAAAATATACCAAGATCAAATAACTTCTTATTAAAAATAAATTATATATGTAAATTGAATTTTGCTGATGAGAAATTCAACAAAAGGTTATTTTCTGGTTTTTTTCAACAGATAGTGTCTATAAACCTATCTTTCTGCAGAAAGCAGATTGCTTCTCCACACCTTAGGCCAACATTTATATTCCACTGTAGTATATATTTGACATTGTTCATGCTAACCTTTACTTTTTTCCTTTGTAAAATGTCAGTGCAACATATCTTAATAGCTGCTTATGCAATCTTATGAATACTTTGAATTAAGAACATTAATTGTTGTAGCCGAAAATAAGAAGCCGCCTGGCCCTCCTGGTTGCCCATGCTCCAAGGCCAGGCACCGGGGTCTGATGGAACAGGAGGTGCAACGAGGCAAAGGGTGTGTAGGAGGGAGTCTCCCCCAAGCTCTCCTTTATTAGGGTATGGGGTACGGGCATTCAGGACAGAGAGAGGGAGGAGAATCTCTAGATCTGTCTCTGTGCAGCAACTTCTAAGGGGAAAGGGTTAACCAATCAGGGAAGAACCGAGGGGAGGGATAAGGGTACAAGAACCAATAGTTACAAAGGGGGGAAGGGTCTAATTCAAATACACCAATGATACAACTAACGGAAAAGAACTTGCTGGAAAGGTGGGTGGATCCGGAGCCCTGGGCACACCTTCCCGTCCAGATCCAGGGGTGGGCCAGGCACTCAAACCCGAAGGTCCTCCCACAGTAGACGGAGCTGGCCTGGGAGGCTGAGGCAGCTTAGGGGTGGGCCTACCGCAATTAATTTACTCTTATTCTGATCTTTAGAGGAAATATCTTCAGAACTTTTAGTTTGCTTCTAGGTTTGTGTGTCTTGGTGTCTTAGGGTATAGAAGAAAAGCCTATCTATCTTTGCCTTCTTGCTACTTCTTGGTTGAATTCAAATTGCTTAGATGTCGGGGAAGTTCCTGCTGCTTCTCTTAATCATTTTCACAGTAGTCCTTCTTTAGAGTTGAACGTTTTCAGAAGAGGTGGTATTTTCTATTCTAACTGTGGCATGTAATGCAAATCTGATCTGGTGTCAGACCTTTAGGTTAGAAATTAAATACAAATCAATACAGCTTCAGTCCTGAGACAATGTGAAAACAATCCAAATCTGTATGCAATCCTATAAAATATGGCATAAAAAACAAAACAAACAAAACCAAACGTATTGCAAAGAGAAATGATTATAGACCAGATTAACGTTTTCTATACTAGATTATGTCTTGACTTGAATAAAATTAATGACATTGTTACATGGTGTACTTGCAAGTAGGTTAGAGAAACATATTACCATAAAGTGATGCAAAACTGGTTGAAAGCCAGTAGGTAGTTATCATTGGCTCATTGTTAAACTGGAGGGTGTATAAATTGGAGTCTTCACAATTATGTTTTGACTGTTTCTCAGTGATAATGCAATAGAAAATACTTTAAAAAAAAACCCGACAGTGTATGGTAGAGGTTATAGGCATACCAGAGAGGTTTAGTTCACCAAAAGGAAGGCAAAAGTTAGGAAAATGTTTTCTTGGAGGATATAGTTCATGGAGAAAAGAAAAAGTTTCTATATTTAGAAATGAACAGACACAAGGCTTTGAAAATATCTGCAGGATGGAGTGGAACTCAGTTTTAATATCAATGGAAAATTGTTTAAAAAGGTTTTACAGAGAGGAAAGGATAATATGTTTACCTATCCATAGCAGGTAAGAAGAAAAATGATGGATTTAAATTACAGCAAGGAAGACCTTGGTTAGATATAACAAAAAAAAGAATTCAAACAGGAAAGCCAAGGAATTATTGGAATACATTGCTTGTGGAGACTGCAAAATTTCTACTACCTGGAGATTAGATTAAGATGGCTGAAACCACTCTCTGGCATGTCATTTCGTGGTGAGCCTGGTGATTCTGGGAAATATACTGTATAATGATGGCATACACCTATGTTATATTTGGATTGCAAAATCAGAAACCTTTATTTTTGTTGTTAATATTTGGAAGAAAGAAACAAAAGTATATGTTCAATTTTTGACAGGCTCGGTTTCTCAGTTTTCATTATGTAACTACTGCTAAGGCTCTGCACTCTTTCTGCCAGTTTTATGGAGCCCAATCTGACAGCTCATCTACAAGAGTTTAGGGTGCAGTTCCAACCCTAACTTAACTTACTGCTTAGTCTCCATTCTGAGACTGTAAACAAGGGTAGCAATGGATACCAAATGTGACTGTGGTTTTGGTAAACTAGATATTGATTGAGACCAGGGCTTTTTTAAATGCGGGATGAGAAACAGTTAGAAGATAGCAACATATTTTAGTCACCATCACCATAGGCCGGAACCATAATTGGTAATATTCCAAATCTTTTAACAGAGCTTTTGAAATGCCTTGTTCCCTAATTTATGTTGGTTTCTTTTTTCTTTTTAATCACACTGCACAGAATTGCTGTTGTGGTATATTTAATAACTGTTAAATTACAGAAAAAGTAGAGAAATGTTACCCCATTTTAGGGACTAGAGAGTGCACACAGGTTGAAGGTTACACTTACAAGCAGATATTTAAATTTAACAGGATATGAATATGTGGCATCTACTTTGGAACAGCAACACTTTCTGTTTTAGTTTTGCTTTGATATTTTGTGGTAATTCTAAATAAAAGCTTTAAATTTATGTAAAGAAACTACTAACAAAGTCTGTGGCTGGAAGAATGTCAAATTCAAGTTTCTGGTTATAATTTAAAAATATGTATCACAGAAATCAAATATGTTGCTCATAGCTGCCAATATTTTTTCTGCCTATGACTTCAGTGACAGCCTAGTACTTGAATGACACAAGAAGATAGTCACATCATGCTTTAATATATTTTACACTAGGAAATTAACCTAATTTTTTATAGTATTTCCTTTTCAGTTGACAGTATATATTGGCATACACATCGTAAGTGAAACAAGGAATTCTAGGAAAAAATATGGAATTAATCTTTTGGGCTTGACCTATGAGAGCTTACAAATAGTACTACTTGGCAAAAATTCTCCAAACGGCTTTATTTCTGTCACAATTTATCATTTGTAGAACACGGAGCTTCATGCAGCAGTGGAGACTACTTCCTATTCAGAAGTACATTATTCCATGTCTGGTAATGATGAAATAATGTATTCTACCTCCCTCTTTTCCAGGTGCAAATGCTGTTAAATTTCTCATATCTGGTGATGTCAGCAGATGCACATAATTATACAGAATGAGTTTTCTAGCAACTAGAAAAGGAACTGTTTCATCCCTGGTAGCTGGAATGTCACAGAATTGCAGAATCATAGAATACCTGGGTTGGAAGGGACCTTAAAGATCATCTAATTCAAGCTCCCCTCCCATAGGCAGGGATGTCACTTAATAGATCAGGTTGCTCAAGCCCCCATTCAAATTGGCTCTGAACATTTCCAGGGATGGGGCATCAACTTTTCTAGGCAAATTGTGCCAGTGCTTCACTACCCTCTGAGTAAAAAATGTCTTCCTAACATCTAATCTAAATCTGCCCTCTTGAAGTTTAAAACAATTGCCCCTTGTCATGTCACTCTTTGCCTGTGTAAAACGTCCTCTGCCTCCCCTGAGCCTTCTCTTTTCCAGACTGAACAACCCCAGCTCTCTCAGCCTGTCTTCGCAGCAGAGCTGCCCCAGCCCTCTGATCATTTTGGTGTCCCTGCTCTGGATTTTCTCCAGCAGGTCCATGTCCTTCCTGTGCTGGGTACCCCAGAGCCGATGCAGCACTGCAGGTGGGGTCTCACCAGAGCAGAGCAGAGGGGCAGAATCTCCCCTCCCTCAACCTGCTGGCCAATTCTCTTTTGAGGCAGCCCAGGATGTAGCTGTCCTTCTGGACTGCAAGTGCACACTGTTGGCTGATGTCCAGCTTTTCAGCCACAAGAACCCCCAAGTCCTTCTACACACGCAGGGCTGTTCTCAGTGACTTCTTGTCACAGTCTGTACTCATGTCTCAGATTGTCCTGACCCAGGTGCAGCACCTTGAACGTGGCCTTGTTGAACTTCAAAGGGTTCTTATCTCATGTCATACACTGACTCCTCATTCTTTTTTTTTAAAATTTAATTAGACTGAGAAACAGGAAGTCTAGAAGTTGTATGTGTAGAGAATTCTTATTACATAATGCACTAATTTTCAATAATTAATTATTTTTACGTAAGAAAAACTGTAGTGGGTCAATTAATATATTTTATTCTGAGGCATGTTGTACCCAGTGTCAGGCCTTAAAGAGTTAAAAGATAAAATAACATCACCTTTGATGTGTACCTTCTCAGCTTCCAGAAATGTGCATAGCAGGAACTTCCTGAACTGGAGCCTGAAGATATTCTTTGTCGCCCCAATGAGCTTATATTCTGTGCACTTCTGTAATTAGATTCTGGAGCTACTTCTGCCTTCTGCAGCAACTTGTGGCAATGGGTTCCAATGTTCATACACCTCTGTTTGAATACATTTTGCAAGAGTACATAATATTAAGTGCTTAAGTTCTATTTAAGGTAAGAGTCTACCATTTAAACATAGAAAGAAAATATTTATATCCTGTTAAAATAAGAAATGTATAGGAGCACTACTGAAATCAGAAAATGAAAACAAATTCAGAGTTTAATTGATGCTGAATGCCTCCAAAAAGAATAACCTACCTCTTTTACAAATGTATACCACAATGATTCTCCTAACTTGGGCCCTGATTATTTTTGTAAAATTTTATCTTCATTGATTTCAGATAAGTCTCTCTGTGCTCTGAGATTGCACCAAAGGAATAAATTCTTGAAGATAGGGACATTTCTTTCTTAGTCAAATACAGAGTATATAGAGTAAGTCAGTTGTGGAGTAAATCAGCTCAATATGTAACAAATTGGATGTAAACAGTTCCATATGTTGATATGTCAGTTACTGGCTAACTTATTCCTCAAAGCATTCAAAAATGTTACAAAAATCTATCCTTTTTATTAAAAGAAAACACCCCAAACCAAAAAAAACCCATAAACTTTGTATTTTAGATTTTAGATTGCTCATGAACCTGTTTTTCATTGTAAAAAACTCTGCCATTTGCTCCTGTTTTTATATTATTTGCCAATGAATTTATGGTTAAGTCATTAAGTAATGAAGACCAATAGGATTAGAATGAAACAGTTGCCATTGAAGCCTCATTGTCTGTAGCACAGCAATTTGCAGGGTATTCTGCTTATTTCAGACTATTTCTAGTTCAATCCTGTGAACTGGATTCTGTGAGGAGAGAGAGCACATTAGGTGAAACTCTGAATCACATCTTCCAGTAACTTAATCCAAAAGAAACATAATTTATGTGCTTCAACCCTGCTCTCTGCTATAAATCAAAACAGGTAATATCCTGGCATTGTTCTGATGGTCAGGATATTTGTTTTGAAAATGCATTCCTGATTCGTACTAAAATACCATATAAAGAAACTCTCAGTAATCAGGACTAAATCAAAATATTCGTCTTGATTAATTTAATGGATAAAGTTTGGAGTTTGTCTATTAATGTTTTTCTGTGTTGAAAATAGACTTGTTATCTTCTGTCTCCTAATTACTACTCCTTTTTTTTTAATTTACATTTGATTAAGATATCAAAGAACTTCATTAAAAGGGAGACTGCATGTACATTTCTCTGTGAATGTTTCACTGACTTTCTCCAGGTGCTAGTGCAGGAATTAACTGGATGTTTTTTTGCCACACAGGAAAATATTTTTACTAGTAGTGCACTATATGAAATCTTTTAACATTTCTGCAATGTAATCTGTAGGTGCAATGTTCTCTCACCTGCTTCTTACCAGTGTAATAAAAGCACAAAGGTAGGACAAGACAACCATAGTGAGAATAAGAACAGTAAAAACATTTCCAACCGCAAGAGAAAACCCAGGAGAATTTTAATGAGTAGATTGTATTGATCAAGATTTCAAGCCAGATTTTGTGATGTGTATATAACCATGAAAAAGCCTGGAAAGGGGGCTCCAGAAGAACTGAAGGAATGGCTGGTAAGAAACACACAGTCTTTGATAATGTTGTGAAAGAAAGAGTATCCAGAATTTCCAGAGTAATCCAGTTTTCTAAATTATAACTGATGAATCCAACACATGAAACTACTCTACATGCGGCAAATTAACCTATCCTTGCTTTAAAAGATGAAAGCACACAATTACCATGGCTTCCCTTCATAAACATGGTTATTCAACTTTATTTTCCTATCAACTCAAAGTGGTTTATGGGAAAAGCAGAAAAATCTGTAGTTATTCATTTTGTCTTCTTAAAATAGAACTAGTTGTCTCAAAACACTTCACTGGAAGCTGAACGAATATTCTTGAAAGAAAGAAAATCATTACTGAAATTCCAGAAAATGAGTGACCTTATGGTGAAAACAGTGCCAGGCAGTGATCACCACAACCATCAGTTAGTTACCTAGTTTGCTTTTTGGGTGTATAAATACAAGTAAATTGTTGTGCGTTCCATATAAAGATAGGAAAAAAATGCTTCTTCTTCCAAGAAGCAGAAAAGATTAGAAGAACATCTTGTAATATAAATAACACAGAGATCATGATCAGATAGCTTGTTTCCCGTGCCAAATCAAGGTCTGAATGTCTCCCTGAAAAATGTGAAATACCTGTTTGCTTCCTATGCATTGAAAATTTTGGATGCAATTGCTTCTGGCCAGGGAAAAAGTAAAACTAGCAACATCAAATTGAGCAAGGTTACTTATGGAGATTGAAATTTTTTTATCATAATTTTTTGGGTAATATGTCCCTTCTAATGAATCAGAAGTGCATCCACATTCTAGATCATATCTAAGCAATTGCTTTTGATGAATAAATGAATAACAGTGAAATGAAATCAGAGTTTTGGTAGATTCTCTTATATCCATATACTCTTATAGAAGGTGCGAGGTGGCAATTACAACAATTTATGTAATTGAATTATTTATAATGCTTGTGGATTCTCTTCTATCAAATAGTAGATCATTCTTCAGCTTTTCTATCCCTTAGGTCACTGATTAAATCTCTTTTCTTCAGAACAAGCTTACATCCAGGGAGCCTGTAAGAACTTCACACCTTTAAGATCACTACTACTCAGTCTGATCTGGGTCAAAACTCACTACTGTTTCTTTAAGGGAAGAGAGGGGATGATGCCACTGTTCCCTGTAGACGTTTCTCCCACAGAGAAATGGTAAAAATGCACTATTATTTGAAATTTGACCTGCATATAATCATAGGAAATTATTGTCCACTAATTTAATTTTTTTAGTTTGCAATTTAGGTGCCTTAATACAGAAGTAGAAATAGGAATGAATCAATGCCCTATTCAGGATATTTGTGCATTAGCAACCTGAAATACTTAAATCACATTATGGGGAGCTGGAGAGAATTCAGTTAAACATTTTAACTTATGGATACTATCCTGCAACTTGAAATTCCAAATCATCTTTAGGTACTACCATGAAATCCTCAGAAACATTAACTAAAGTTTGCAGATGGTTGTCTACCTTACTGTTATTGACTTTATCACAACTCATAATTATAGTTTGTGTTGTGTGAAAACAGAACCGTCAGGATAACATATCTGCACGACTATGCAAACCTGAACATGTCCAGTGTATTCAATACAAAAGGCTCTTTGCAGTCAGTGCTTTGGTGCTCTGACAGGATGAAAAGTTGTCTAAGACTTTTGGATTTGATTAATTTTCTTTCCTTCTTTTTAAAATTTTTTTTTAATCTTTACAGCATGCCTCCTTATGTCAAGGTGACATAGTGGAGGCTCAGTGTATCAGGGAAAAGCTGCGAACGTTGTCTACCTGGACTTTAGTAAAGGAGTTTGCACTAAGGTGGGGCTCAGTCTCTTCTCCAAGGTAACAAGTGACAGGACAAGAGGAAATGGCCTCAAGCTGTGCCAAGTGAGGTTTACATTGGATATTAGGAAAAAAGTTTTCAAATCTTCAGTTCCCTGTAAGGTTCCTTTATTATTTCTGTTTCATTTCTAACTTAAAAATGTAGACATTCTTTTGAATTAAAGACTCCTCTTGTTACAGTGGCTATTATTTATTTGTGAGTGGCATAACACAGCTGAAATTTTGATTACTCAGCAAGGTTTTGGCAACACTGTATTTATTTAACTCTTGTACTTGGAACATGGCCTCAAATGACCACCTAACTCCTAAACCTGAAAGTATTACACACCAAAGTAACTACATATGTGACATATATATCTTTCTAAGAGGTAGTAGATATTTGGTGATCCATATTCAAGAGTTTCTTCTTTTATTGGCCTGAATATTGGAAAATTGAGCTTAAATCATATTACTAATTTCTTTGCATATTACTACATTATGGAAAGATTTAAAGTCATGTTACTGTGTACTCAGCTCTTATAAAACTTGTGTAGTAGAAAGTTATGGAATATAAAAAGTTTTTGTAGCTCATAGGAAGCAGTCTGGAAGCTTTGTAAACACTGAAACCTAAGTCAAAACCAAAGCGATCCTGTTTAGTGCTGTAGGATACTTATCAATTACATATGCAAACAGAAAATGTTTCTTACAGAACTTGCTTCTAAATGAGCTTCTGTTTCTGGTTGAAAACTAATTCTTTGTAAGCTTCAGTATTGCAGAAATCAGAGAGAGTAAGCTGATATTTTCTTGCTTAAATCATTAGTGTTTTAAGCTACTCTTACCTTTTGTCACCCCACCAGTTTTCTTTATCAACCAGCTCTTCATGTGAGGGGTCAGTTTTTCAGGGTCTGATTGTGGGGCTCTATTTCCTACCTCCCTCATTGTGTTTATAGTGAATGCACTATTTGTATATAGAGAGAGGACATCAGAAACTCCACAACTTACTGGAGTTTAGTCTATGAAGAACTGATTGTAAACAAAAATGAGAAAAGACCAATTTGCTTTGCACAGGAATGCTGTGTGGTGGGTTGATGTGTTGTTTTTGGGGCTTTAAATACTCCTCTTGCAGTTTATTGCTGCTTTCTTAAGTATTCAAACAAACCATAAATTCTATCTCTATGAGATGTGATGGCTCCTAAGTAGTCATATACATTTTCAGTTTCTAGTGTAATTATTTTTAATGGAAATAAGTATTTTTTTAAATTAGTACTTTTTGCAATCGTGCTTACTTGGCTCAGCACAGAAGACAAAAAATAATATAATGCTCCAAAACATAATACAAATCTAATGAAAGATAACCTAAATGCTCCAAAAGGCTGCTCTGTGCCCTGACTATTGCATGAATTGGCAACAGACAGTGCTGAAAAGTGTATGGGCACATTTGGGGCACATATTTAAATTACTATGTCTCACTTCCAGGCTGTTGCTGGCAGGGTACAGTGTTGCTGACATAAAGTACCCCTTTGGAAATAGAGTTGTAAAGAACTCATTTCAGAAAATGATGACTCACTTCTTGTCTTTTATTTTGATGTTTAAGGCTGGAATTCAAAGTGTTTTATTTTTATAACCAGTACATAAACTGCTCCCTTCCAAGCTTATCCATTCTGTGATTTTGTGATTTTGTGATCCAGAAAATTCATAATGAAGTAAGCAGTGCTACTATTCAGCAAAGTAAGAACTTTTAAAAATACTTGAGTCTTGTGGTATTTTGTGGATTCAATTACGTTTCCATTTGTTTGTGGTGATCACTGCTGAAGTATCAAAATTTTCAAAATTCACTTAACATGACTTAGCTCTCCTCTGCAGCATACAGTTTCATAAAATTTGGAGCAAGTGCAGGGTCAGATTTTCCTGGTTCTGAGAACTTTCTCTTAACATTGAAGCCTATTTTGTGGCTGCCTAAATCTTCAGCTACTCAGAAGGAAATAGAAGGAAGAATTCAGTCTTTATGCAGTCAATCCTTCTGGAGGCTGCCTCTTTTCATCAGCTGTGAAGGGAGCTTTGGACGACAGTTTCTATTACAGGCAGAATTAAATTTACCTTAATCTGGTAAAATCAGATACAGTTCACTAAAAGATAGGCAACCAAGAGAGATCACAGATATCTCAACACATCTAGAAACTGCCTTTTAAGATAGATTGGATCGGATTTAAGAGTGGCTTTTAGGAAAATTTAAAATGTATATATTCTTCATTTCCTTTTAGTCCTCAATATTTCACAATCTTTGCAGAGCAGTGCCTGGTCCTTTCTGAGGAAAGAAATTACAGATAAATATAATAAAATACTTTCATTTGTCTCAGATCAAGCTATGACTCTTGATATTTCTAGTGTACAGTTTTAACAGCCACTGGTTATATATTTCAAAGTGTTTATTAAGAGCAAAAGTCCCTTTGAAAGGCTAAGAGAATATAATTTTTCAACAGACAATCTCTGTTTTGGATTAAAACACATTCACACATACATAAATACATAGAGAAACAGCAAGCACTTTTCTAATTTGAAAGAAAGAGATTCAGTTTTTAAGACAATGAACTTGAGAAGATCGCATCAATTAGCTAAAGGGTATATTATGATTACCTGGGAAGGAGATGTCTGAATTTCCCCAAAGCAGGTTGTTAATCTGAAAAGTCTGCACAGCTGGACAGGATGTAAAACAAGTGATAGCAATAGAGACAGCAATAATGAAATAGAATATATTAATAGTCATGAAAACGGACATGCCAGATATGTCTGGTGATTCCAGGCATCTGAGAGAAATGTGAAGAACAATAAGCTCAGAAAAGTTTCCTTTGCATGCCATGTAAAGGGAGTTTTAACATTCTGGTATATTTTTGAGCATATATTCTAAACAGCAGCCCAAATAAGTCTGTTACTTGCCTTGGAAGAGAAAATGTTACTGGAAAAGATAACAGGTTTGGGTTTGGAGGTTTTTTGTTTGTTTGGGTTTTCAAGGATTTTTAAGTTTGGTTTTTTTTCATTCTAAGCCCTCATAGTTCATGTAACCCCGGCTCTCTGTAAAGCTGGGACAAAAGTTATTAGCATCACAGAGATGAAAGAAAGATTATTAGTTTACCTCAGTGTAAACGAACAGATAATGAAGAAGCTTCTGTTTCCTTTCTTTCTGGAATTAAAAGAGAAGTGTAGATGTGGCATATCTCCATCCAAAAAGTTAAAAAATATTCTGACAGATGTGATCAGGCGCTTCCTTTTAACCTTTGATTGCTTCACTATTTCTTTGAAGTCATTCCTTCTACAGGTAGTGAAAGCTGAGGGCATGTTATTTTAGTTATTCCTCCTTCCCAAACAGGAAATGGTTCTTTCATAACGTGCATTTATTATCATCTGATTTATAGCCTTTGTTTGCTTTGCCATTCTGTCCTTCTTTCTTCCTAGTAAAAATCTCTCATGCATACCTTTGTCTAAGTTACTTCCTATTCTTTACAAGATCTGTAAAACTTATTTTGGAAAAAAAGTTCAGACTTCAATGAAGTAAATGTAAGCCAAATATTCAAATGATCATTTTCTTATTTTAGCTTTGAAATAGATAGTTCTCTTTAATTAGAGAAGTGTTTAGTGTATTGTTTTTTTAGTTTCTTTCTTCTTTTTTTTTCCCTTGGCACGATAGTCTAAGGCAACCAGGGAGAACCTTTAAAAATTGTATTTGCTTACTCATTTCATGGATTACTTTGTGTCACCAATGAGAACACAGCTCATTCTTTCCTTACAAAAGCATCTCTAATTTTTTTCCCCATTGAAAACAACTCCTTATGTACAGCAAATCCTGCTAAAGTCTTCAAGAAACGAAGTAAACAGTACTATTACAACATAAAGAGAATGAAATGCAAAGGTATACTAATTGCAAAGGTTTTAGGATAAAGGAGGCTGTATTCTTGTGTGTATTTTGTATGTACCCTGTATTTTAATATATTTTTTAAAAGTGATGTAAAAAACCATTCTTTTAAACAGTAATTTAATAACTGTGCTTCTTTTTAGTGTCTCCATATTGTTTCATATCTGGGGTTTTATGCAATGACTGCAAAATGTATTTAGCATTGTCTGAATTCTGTTGAGGGTTGGGCAAGGTCTCGCAATAGATACAGGCAATTTAACTCTGTATCTTGGCACAGATATATTTGTTTTATGAAAACTGAAACTCCTAATGTAAATTAGAGGAATATTTCTCTAATATAGAATGTACAGGTTAAGCAAATTATTTTTCTCATTGGAGTCAGCCTTGCCTATTCTCAGAAGAAATGCACGTTATCTTATGGTTGTGTATCTATAGCCTGCACTTGATTGCTCCCAAGTTATCTGAAAAAAATAACCTCAAAATAACATAATGTGCATTTTAAAACATCTGTTACTGACTATGTCTTTTGGAGGAACAACTATCCTCAGTCTCTGGTCAATGAGAACTTGGTGTGCTAAACAACAATGTAGCAGCAGATGTACAATAAAGGCCAGAAGGCTGAAATATTTTGGCTACTGCCTCTTCCTTGGTAACAGGAAATGAACAGCTCATGGCATAATCTGTCATAATATTTCTTTGTCATTCTTTGCCTGACTCCAGCATGAATTCAGTAAGACAGCACTTTGTTCTCTTAAAACATCCATATTCCACCATCTAAGTTTCAATGTTTCTTTTGCACAAGCAATGCTTTTGTACTGACTTAGCAAAGGCAAATATTTTCTTTGGGGCTTGAATGTTTTTTTAATTGTTTTTGCTGTGTTTCTATACTTTAGCACTAGTTTAAGAACTCTTTGAAAATTGTGGTTTGCATTTAATATTTATGAATTAGATAAAGATAGGATTTAAAAAAGTACAAAGGAAAGAAAAAGCTTTACTCTATCCCCAGAATCTTTTTGGAAAGATTCATTCTTTTCCTCACAAGTAAATAATTGCATCTGTTTAAAATAAACACTTGCTTATTTTCTCAATACTCTATTTACTACCAATTCACCAACAATCTTACATGTTCTTATAACAGGCCTTTCAAATAATACAGTTTTCCATAGAATATACTCCTACAGTGAATGGAATGACAATTTTTGCACACATTGAGTACTTGAAGAAGATATTACCTAACAAAAATATAGCAAAATTAATAACAAGTCCAGGGAAATATGCAGGAAAATTTTCAAGCAAAAACCTCCTGAAAGGAGAATATAATATTTTTTAATTGACCTTTCCAGGTACACAGACATAATATTAGTACAGTTCTTTTGGGTATCTCCATGAGTTAAAAGGCAGAGACCCTTTTTGATTTGTTTGCTTGTCATTGTGCTTGTTTGTTTTTTTCCCAACCAGTAATAAAACATATTTGGTAAAGATGCCATTTCTGTTACTATTAAACAATAATTATGGCATGTCCTATTGATTTATTCTGACATTTTCCACTGAATGGGGGAGAAATTGTTCCAGTTAGATGTTTCTTTCTGCCTAGAAATGATGTTTTGATCTCTCAAAAGCTGACTGTGTGTTTGTATCTCAAAATTATATGTCATTAGTCATGACAGACTGAAACACTGTGATGCAAAACTTTTTCATAAATTTCAGAGCTGCTCTGTCACTCCACATATTGTTGCTTCAAATAATTGTCGTTGCAATAGGGGTAGAGAAGGATTTCTGCTTTCCTTTGGAGAAGGACTTCTGCTTTCTTTTTGTTTATGTTCAATCTGAAGTGCTTGGTACCACAATCAAAAGAGTCAGTAATGTGCTGGACATCGTATTGTGTGTGTTCAGTCAAGGCACAAACTTTGGCAGAAGTGTCTTTAAAGATTCTGTCATTCCATTTACATTTAAGCCCCTACCATCTTGCCATAATGCAAAAAGTATGAAGCATATTTACAAATTTGTCTGGACAGCAGATTTTTTCAGGAGTATCTAAAGATAACTGCAGTCAGTTCTGTTAGTTTGGTTAGAAAGACAAAGAGTTGGTGTAGACTTATATGTACTATGTTTTAATTTGGCTGTAGAAATCACAAGCAGCTTTGCATTTCCTGAAGGATATTTTTAAAGCAACTTCTCTGTATTATCCAAACGGTAATTAACCCACAGCTAAAACAAGTGGTGTATCCTGGCACTGAGCAACCTTCTCTTTGTAAAGGTATAGAGGATGTTTGTATGACTTTTACCTTATCCCACTTTACAGTAAACGTCTTCATCGATATTCTGATTAGGAGATGATGTCCACGATTTCTGCTGGAGAGACCTTAGTACCTCCTGACGTGCTTTGCTACAGCTTTTAAGAGCCTTAATACCACATTTTACAATTATGGCTAGATGCTTTTAAATGGGGAAAAACTTCATTTCATGTTGCTCAGAGAAGAATATATGGGCAAGCTCTCAAAAACTCCAGGGCTAATATTCATTGTTTCCTTTTGATCAGTCAACAGGACTTGACCATATTCATTGCGGAGTGGTGTATTAAGTATTTTGTTTATGTTTTATAGGTCTTTCTGAAATCTTCCTGACTAATAAAAGCTTTTCTCCTTCTCATCACTTTTTGTGACTTATAACTGGTGCTTCCTGTTTAGCAGCATAAAAAGCAGATCATTTGTTTGCCAGTTTTCTGGGGTTTTTATCCAAGCTCTACTTGGAATAGACGTACAGTTTAGAAAGAGTCATAAATGGGTCTATCATCATCCAGTTGTGATGTTTTACAAAGACACTGCATTACCACATTTGTTTCTCAGAATCTTCTATGCTGCTTCAATGTTTTTTTATTTGATTTGGGAATTGAGTTGTAGCAGCAATATTCTTAGTTTATAATTATTACAATATGTCATTTTAAATAAAGCAAGTCAAAGCTTTTATTGAATTCAGAAATATTCTCAATGTTGGCAAGAAATTACACTCAGTTATCTCATTAGTCTATGACAAATAATCACCATCAAATATGACTGTGGCAATTCTGACATTACAAGCACCATCTGAGCTGCAATAAAATAACAATTACAATGCCAGTGTGTGAATCTCGGTGGTATCTAAGCCGTCCTGTATCATTTTAGCAATCTGGGACAGTGCTGACTGCTTTACATGCTGAAATTACTGAAAGACTTGAGACCTGTGGTGGGATGAGTATTAGGAAGAGACAGGGTGTAATTACACCTTATGGCACCAATGAGAAAATTTTGTGGAAAAGGTTATTTAATGCCTGAGTAAAAATTTTAGGAAGTCTTTAAAGATACTTTGCGGATGTTCAGTTTTTTAATTGAATATGTTTGTTTGCTGGAATACCTCTATCAGTTTATTCAACTGGATCCTTGACTTGTTAATAATTTTAAGATGCTACGAAATTATAGTGAAATATAGTGCTTTTTCACTTCACTACATATTGCTCTCAAGAATTAAACAATGAAAAAGAATTATGCCAAAAGCCATATACATACTTAGAAATATTTCAAAAGATGTTACTTTGTGTCAAAAAGAGTACTTGCAAACTTTTTACTCAAAATCAGCAATTTTTGATTTGAAAAAACTATAAATTGAGAAAAAAGTCAGCATATTTTCTTTTGCATACACATGCGAATGCCAGCACTATATACATTTAAGGATGAGCTGTTTACATAGAACTTCTTTCATCTGTCACTTATACAGAAACTACTACGTTATCTTCATGGCAAACACTTCCAAATTCTAATGGAAATGAGGAGAATCAAGAATGTGTTTAAGGTAAATATCACATGCAGTATTTACAAAGGGTTTCTGTGTGTAAATATTTATAACTGCAGGCTTGTTTTTTGTTTAAAGTTTCTTAATATAACTTTAAATGAAAATCACAACTAAAAATAAAAGTACTTAAAATATTGGGTAAAACATATTTTTTAAAACTAATTCACAATTTCATTATTAAAATCTAATGACAATGTAATGGTAAAAAAAAATTACCTAGAACTAGAAAAGCTCATATATATACACAAGGTTACTTGATATATTTATCCCAATGCAATGTGCCAGAAATTTTTACTGGCACATATACACTATAACATAGTAAAATTGAGTCGAAAGGAAAAAAAATATAATTATTAAAATCAAACCACCTGCTTTACTTGGCTGGAGGTGAGAAAGGACCCTTCAAGGCCTTGTGTCTGTTTTCAGTTTCCTGATGGCTATTCTGTATTCTTTTTTTACTGTACATGCTCAGTTAATTTATTTTTACTGGTATTAACTGTGATTTCTGTTGGCAACAACTATGTGCTCTACACAATTTGCATTCACTACGACAACAGCAACAAAAGTGGTTAGACCTGGAACAACTTAGTGGCATAAAATCATTGCCAGAATGGGAAACTTTGCTGAATTAGAGTGATCTGATAACCTGCTAAGTTTATGACATCTCATAGGTCCTAACTTTTCCTAAAGAAATTAAAATTGTGAACAAGAGATAGAAACTAAGACCAAATAAATTTAAACCAGAAAACTTAATATGTCGGCTCACTTTTTTTTCCAAACATTGCCAACATTTTCATATGCTGATTTATAAGTTTTAGGGCATGTACTCCTCATGGCAAGCTTCAATATTACCACATCTTCAGGAAATTCTGAACTACAGTTGCTTCATTTACTCAAACAGCAGAAATAGGATTAATATTAGAAACATATGAGTTTATGACAGATTTAGAAGCAGGTTCAAAGGGAGTAAATACATCTATATTTTTCTCTTAAAACACCTTAACTGTATACAACTGAAAGCTTAAAAGTCCATTCAGAGTGATTTCCCTCCAAATGATGGTTACACTCAGAATGTTTGAATGGATGCACACATATAGCTGAGAAATTAGCTGTGCCACAGTTAGACACGCAGCCTGGAAGGCAATAGTAGAGGGGGAGAGAGAAGCAGTCACATATGAAAGATGTTAGAACAGTCTGCAAAACCCAGTTGCAAATCTTACGTTTCTTTTCTTTTTTAAATGGTTCTAAATAAAACGCTGGGCACCAACCCACTTTCCAAAATCTGTGAGTTGAATGTGGGAGATTCAAAATCCAGCTCTGAATCAGGGTTCTGTGTCCCAGAGCCATCATTAATGTTGAAGGATAATACAACTATGACAGTGAAAGAGATGTGTATTTATATGCAATGCTCATGAAAATCCCAAACAACACTATTGGTGTTTTATTTGAGAGCCTTTGATGTTAATAAGAGATAGGCTTATGCCAAGTCTGGCACATCAGACTTTTGAATTGTATAAAGACAGCAGCCACAGCAGCTTTGTTCTGCTTGAAGGCTTACATGTTGAGAGGAAGATTGTGCTTACAGTTGTGAACAGTATAAAAACATTTTCAGAGGCCATAATGCTGTTTCATGTCAGCTATTTTTTAAACAGGGCTGACTATCAAATAGCCGACAGTTTTCAAACTAGTGGGAAATGAACCAATGGATTTCCTTCTCTCTTTTATACCAGACATTTTAGTTAGCTATGTCCCAGCCCCAAAAGTATTTGAAACAGTTAAGTTTTAGTATCTACTTAGAAACAACAATTTCTAGCCTTCATCTCATTTTGGTTTCACATCACAAAAAAAAAAAATTTCTTATTTTCCAAATGGATATACTTAAATGTATATCCACTTTTGTTTTAAAGACGAGGAAGTTAGAAAACCTAGTCATATCTGTGAAAACTTATAGATCTTATATATGTCTATATATCTATAGATATAGTGTAAAATCACAAGTAATACAGTTTTGAAATGGACATGATTAAATGATGGGAACTAAATGTATGAGTGTTTTGGAGATTCTCACAACCCAAAGAATTTCCATTTTCAGATCAGTTCAAGTTTCTGTGAACAGCATTTGAAGTTATTGTTGCTTTACAGTCACCTAAGTTTAGGCATCTAAAAGCTAGTTTTTAGAACTCAGTAGTACATCATTTAACTGGACAGTCTCTTTCACAGTGTTATCTAGATACAAAAAATTCCTAGCTACTGGAAATAAGAATATTCTGAAATCACTTATGCTTTGATGTCGATCTTTAAAGTTTCATGCACAATCAATTCTTGAATGGAATTTTAATATTTCAGAATATATCACCTAAAATTAAAAAAAAAAGTTTAACACTGAAATGTTTTATATAAAAAGTTAAATACAAGGCAATAAAATTTTAAATTAAAATATTATTACACTAAAGTTAAAAATTAAATACAATTCTAGTATTGAATGTAAATATTGTAACTATCTTCCCAAGAAAGTGTTGTTTGGTTTTTTTTTACTGGCAAAGTTAGCAGTGTTTTTTTTTCTTTTCCCCCAAATTCACATTTTGTAAAACCTAAAAATTCCAATAGAAGTCCTTTTGCCAATGAGCTCTATTTGATCCAGTCCTCACATTTAAATTTATACTCAGAGACAGTTTTCAGCCTTCCTAATAAAACTACTTTGAAAGAGTTTCTTTGTATTAATTAATACTGAGAGACCCAGTGCACTTTTGTCCTAGATAGAGAACTCTTTTCAGTGCATACCTCATTGTAACATACATATTCTTCTGGGAAAACTTAATAGAAGCAGGAAATCTGCTAACATTTAGGATGGATAAATGAAATTTTTCATTAACTTCCTGTCCTAGAGATTCAGCTTTTAAGAAAAAATTATTTACAATGTCTAGAAACACTGCAGAATAATGCAAGCCACATTCTATAATAATGAACATGATATAAAGATTAGATTAATACCCATTTTTATCCCTATTTGATTACTTATATTAACTCATTGGTTTAAGAACTGACAGTGAAAATGTGATTTTTTTGTTCCACCTGAAGTGATTAAAAAGCCTAGCTCATAGTGCTAGTGAGTAAGTATTATTAAGTAGGTAGTTTTACATGTACAGAGTACTTTGTTGAAAAATTCCATAAAAAGAGATATTGAACTTATAAAGACAAGTATTAAAAAGTTGAAGACAACCATTATTGTTGAAATTTCCTTAGCATAATTAACCCCAGGGAAAATCAATTTTAGAAAATTTCACCTCAAATGATAAAAATATTGTAATGAATGAAATTACTGAGGTGGGAGGTTAATAATTGTAGTGTAGGTCAAATTAATTGTAAATCGAATTACTTGTTCTACCTATGAGAGAAGCTGAGTCTTTTTAGAGTTCCTTGAATCTGATTCTAGTGAAATTTAAGCAGTAATGATTAAGTCCTGCTTTATCACCTTAAACTGTGGTTATTGGTGCAGCTTAGTGGCCCACTTTGGTAATTTTTGTATCTGGGAGGGGCTTGGCCTCTAGGCAAAGTGAAGGTAACTGTTGAGTCATGATTAAGATTAGGTTTCAGACAATTTTGCTATAACTTTGGAAACTCTCCTCTTGATAGTTTACTTCTTGATAGTTGATATCCTCTTGATTCCTTTCCATGGAATTCATGAATTTTGCACTCTGCAAAAGGTAGTTATGGCCTGGAATCAAAATATTGAGGGTTGAGAATCAGAAATGTAAGTTTAAATTCCATCATAATATCCAAAGACCCTATCTTTAAAGTAACTCATGTTGTTTCATTTTGTTTGTTTGCTTTAATTTTTATGCTCTTCAATTTCTATTCTGTTGCCAAGATAGATTTTTTCTTATTTTATTCTGGATGCATCTTAGTCTCCTCATTCCTGATTAATTCACACAACTTGTATAGATTCTAGACAATTGCAAAGAAAATTTAAATAATCCATACAGAATTTACTCCAAAGTTGTCAAGGGCTTGAAATCCAATTTAAAAAAATGCTTACATAAATATATATTGTGAATATTAAGCTTATTTTAATCAATATGCTGCCTTGCTCTTTTTTGGTACACTGAAGAAAGAGTATCACTTATTATAGAGGATTCCCTTCCAAATTTATTTATTTAGCTTTGTTTAATATTTGGTATCTCTTTAGGAAACAAACCTACTGTTTAAGCATTTCTAAACCATCCAAAGATCCATTAACAAAATTCACAGTAAAATTCTTAAGGAATTTAACAGAAAGGCCAATATAGGTGGCTATCCATCCTTCATGGAATATATTCTTTCCATTCTTCTGTGAGCACACACACACCCCATACACATATGCACAGATGAATCAGTGCTCTTCTTCCTGTCAATCAACCTTGTCCTTGATGTTCTCTGATTTATATTAATACTGATCAGTAGTTTTGTGGCATTTTTTAATGGACTTTTTGTTTCTTACTTCAGTTTAAAGGACATT
Organism: Origma solitaria; assembly: GCA_013397895.1. Lineage (NCBI taxonomy): Eukaryota > Metazoa > Chordata > Aves > Passeriformes > Acanthizidae > Origma > Origma solitaria. Next base: position 104,731 of record VZRL01006557.1, read on the forward strand.
TTAAAGTGTATGGTGGAAGAATTTCTGATTTTAAACCTATGCTATTGAGAGGCAATTATTAATCAATTGGGGGAAAAGCAGTCTGTTTTATCAATATAAGAGTAAAATTACATACCACCTGCAAATGCTGAGATTTTTGACAAAGAAGCCCAGAAATACTTTCTTCATATTTTTTTTTAAATCAGATAGCATGTGTGTTTTTCCTGAGACTCATTTATAATTTAAAACACATTTCTTGCAATGCCCCACTTTTGTGTTAGATGAGGGAAGGTTCTATAAATTGACCAACAGAATAATCTACCTTGGCATATTTAATATTTTGTTATAATCAACCGTAAGCATATTTAACATTTCCTCTCTACCTTTCATATGAGTACTCAGCCTGCTCTGACACTTGATAAGGAACAGGATTCTTGTAATAGTTGGCTGAATTGAAATGAAATAGCAGAAACCTCTGGTTTTATAAACTGCTCCTCCTGGCAGAGGAATTGGGGCTGTGAGCGTCTGAATGAAAAATTGGAAACAATGTCTCACCAACCAGGCACTGATGCAGGCACATCCCCTTCAGGAGCAACAAGGAGTAGCAAGTATTTCTTCCCCTTCCTGTCACATTATCCTCATGATGATATTTTTCACTGCTTTCCATACTGAGGCATGTAAACAGGATGGGTGGAGTGAATTGTAAAGTTCTTGTAATTCAGCATGGCTCATGTAATGGAGTGTTTTGGTCACTGTTGATCTGAAGTTGTAGTGAAGGTCATGAAATAACTTTCTGGAAGAGTGACAGGGAAGACGTTGGGTGGGGTTCAGGGAATGACTTCATTCACTTAGCTTTAGTCATCTCTGGTGCATGTGTCTACACCTGTACTCGGATGCAGTTGAGAGAAATGGGTAAAATAGGAAATTACCACCTATGGCATTCTTGTTTCAGGATAAGATAAATTAGTTCACACAAGCCCCACTGGAGGTAGCATGATTAACTCATAATCGCCCTACTTCAGATACTTGAAGTTACATTCAGTTAACTGTGTGTCCAATTTCTGGTTAGAAAACAAACTCTTCTTCATTTCCTTCTTTTACCTTCAGAGAGGGATACAAGGTCAGTGCAACACATCTAGGATGACTATGGAAGCTGTTCTAAAAGAAGAGTACTTACAGGAGCAGCCTGGTTTTTACTGTCAGATTCTTTCCCAAGCAGTCTAGTTAAACTCTGGGCAAGTTAAACCACAGGCATTTTGTCTTGTAGCTCTCCTGCACTGAGGCAATGAATCGAAAAGAAACTATTTTCTCTTGTCACGTTTTTTTCTTTCCCTCCCTATTGGCTTTTTATAAGTACGAACGGCTGTAATTTTTAGACTGGCTTTACAGTCATAGCATGAAGTCACATCAGGTTTTGATACTCCAAGATGATAAATCTCTTGGAATGGTGTTTTTTTGTTTTTTTTTTTTTTTTTTAACAATTCGGCCAATAACGTTCAGTAATTAATGAAAATTTATACCAGTCCCTAACGAAATACATTGTGCTCTGTTTTTCTCTTTCTGTGTCCCATCCCATGTCCCCTTGTCTGTCCCCATGTCTCCATTTGTCAGGTCCCCCCCTCCCCTTTCTTGTTTGGAAGCAGTAATCTCAGCCACAAGAATTAATCTTAGAGAGATCTGATACAAACTAACTTGTTCACTTACACAGTTCTCAGTTTAAATTGCTCTTCTCAGCTGGTTTTGACTGGAAACGAACAGAAAAAACTAGAAACATGAGTGCTTCCCATCCACAAAACCTCCTTATGAAAGCAGTATTTCAGACCTCTCTCTTTAAAATTTACAGTTTCCTATGTATTCTTCTACCCCAGGTGTGTAGCCGACTTCCAAGCACAGATGAAGCCAACAGCTTCTCCCTTGCAAGTTGCAGATTCCCAGCGAAAGTAAATAGTAAAAGTTAATTACAACACATACCCCTTCTCTTTCCTGAGATTTGCTTCTAATGCATTTTCTTCTAAACTTGAGTTTCCTCTCCTAGGTTTTTATTTTATTCTCTGAAGGGGTGCCCCCAACATCAAATGTCACTGTTAACTGAAAATATAGCAAGATAAAATGGAAGAGGAGAATACTCATCCATGTTCTCTGTGGATTCTAAGATCTGCTAAAATACTCTTTTGCATCTTTTCTCTCAAAAGAAAAACTTGTGGTTTTGGCAGGTCCAGTTATTAGGGATAATATGCACAACAGGTAGCAATTCTCAAGTCCACATGCAGGTAGGGCACTGACTAAGAGCTGCATCTGCCAAGACTTTAATATTGTGACTTAAGAAATCCAAATTGTATTAAAATCTGCAAATTTCTAACATGAACTGTGACATTGCACTTCTGATATGTTTTTATATGATATGATAATGTTTTATCCTTGTAAGTATGTTGCAAATATGACTTTTATTTTTCCTAAAAAACATCTGTGAAGTGGATAATAATTTTCTTCATTTTTGCAGAAACTTATGAAAACATTTCCAGAGCATAGAGGGAGTTAGTGTCATGGCTGGATGAGACAATGTTTTATTGCCATGCTTAGATCAGAATTTCCGAGAACTTCATGATCCTGAAAGAAGCTCAGTCTAAAGACAGGATATGGAAAAGGATGTGGTATGTTGTAACACACACATACACACACACCCGCCCCCATGCATACAGATAGTTCTTGAACATTGCAGCAGATCCCCTTAGGACACAGAGGACTTCATTTGATTTCATCTGGCTTTGGGTCTGATCCTGTCTATATGATGAATGAAAGTAAAAAAAACCCCTGAGCCTAAATTCTATTTTTACAAATTGCATTTTGTTTCCTCACTTTTAATCTTTTTGAGATGAGATCCTGAAGATCTGATGGGGGTTAACTGCTTGAAAGGTGATTACCCCTTCAAAACCAAACCAAAACAAATCAAAACAAAAAACTAAAAAAAAGCAAAAAAGAAAAAAGAGCAAACCAAATAATTATAATAATGATAATAAAAAAACTCCAGCATACGATTTACTGCTACCAACAGTTATGCCTGAAATTTTATAGCACCCACAAATTCCAGAGACAAGCACATAAAAATTAATTTTTAAACAATTAAAAAAATATTCTATTTCACATAACACAATAACCATTTGTTTGAATAAATGCTCAAAGGAGATCAACTAGCAGAGTTTCTTTGGTAGAAAAAGCCAACCAGTCCCATTCACAAAATTCTTTACATTTCTTGTGAAAGAATTACCATTTCTAATTTCTAATGACTTTTGGGAAGCAGGTCAGATGCCCTATCTCCCGCGCTAGCTCTCTAATCTTGCATGTACTAAGCTAATTACCCATCGGAGCCGAGCGCATTCAGCACTGGGCTCTTTCCCAGGCTCCAGGCTGCTCTCTCTCAATGTCGGCTGCCAGTCCATCAGCTGTTCGGGGGCCTCGAACAACAGCTGCCAGCAACTGCAAACATCCGGCCTCCGCTGAGAGGCATAAAGAGCCAATTGATAGGAACAAACGTCAGGATGCATAGGAATGCCAGCACGGTTATAAATTAATTCTTTGAATTTTAATAGTCTTACTAGTATGAGAGAGAGGGGAAAAAGAAAGC